>CM077150.1:153637217-153896380 GCA_039583875.1 Platanthera guangdongensis
CTCTCATGAAGTTTGGAGTGGATTGGGCTAGGGTAGCCCTAGAATTGTAGGGTAGGCCTTTAGGGTAATTCTCTAGGGTTTGAAGAAATTGGGGTCAAAAGACCTGGATGGGCTTGAAACTTGGAATGATTGACCATAGGGTCACTATGGTCCTATGGTTAAAATTTTAGGGCATTTGGAAGATTAAAGACCCCTTAAATCCATAACCCTATTTTAGGGCACTAGCTTTGAAACCATAAGAACTAATACAAACTATCTTAAAAGGGTGAGATTTTGAATGGGTAGTTTCTTAGGGCATACATGTCTCTGGAAATTTTATAATAAATTTGGATGAATATTTTTGGTACTTTATTCACAGAGTTATATTTTAATTTCCACTTAAGAGTTTTTGCAGAGCACTATACTTGCTTAAACTTGATAAAAATTAGCCAAGGGGCTTATAATCATGTTACCCATCTCTGTAAATTTTATGGAATTTTTGAAGAATGATATTTAGTTGTTGCTTCTTTAATTATTTAATTCCATGGAACCTTGGAAATTTAATAATGACTTTTAGATTGTCTGAAAAATTCTAATTTCTTCATCATGATGTTTTTAGTTCCCTATGAAGCCCTAGTAATTTTTACATAATTATTGGAGACATATATGTGGCATTCCTTCATTATTTTTGATTTTTGAATTATTTTAATAAATCCTTTAGAGGTCAAGAAGTATCTGGAAAATTATGAAAATTAGCATACAATGATATTTCTCTGTTATTTAGTGAATACAAATTTTAGGAGGCCATTACCTGAGAAAATCTTATGGTTCATGTTCAAAATGACTATGGCCTAGTTTTTGAGGAAAATTCAATAAATAGTAGATTAATTGGGAAAAATATGATTTTCTTAATTTAGTCTATACTTATCATAATAGACCTCTGATAATTATCATGAGGGTACTGGATGAGTATTTCATGTACTCCCCTTTACGGGTCACGTAGCTAGTGGTCTGCATATAGCAAAACTGCAGGATTTCATTTGGATTGAATTAGGGCAGTATGAGGTCTTGATGGTTTGCTGTAAGGACAAGTGGAAAGGGCTGCATCTTTGGAAGATGAGTGAGTAGGGTGTGGATTTGTCTAGGGTTTAAAGGCGTTCGGGCCCGACGAAAGATCGTCCTACCCAAGGAGAGTTGGAGTCAAATCACCCTAGGATTAGAGTATCGAAACATGAGAAAATAATGGGTAAGGGGATCAACCAATAATAAAATAAGTACCTTGCGAAAGGGAACGCTGGGCGTAATCCCAACACAGTTCCTAGTGCCCCTTGAGAGCCCTTCACAGGAATACCGGGGGCAGTCCTGGGTTAACGTAAACTGTTTAACAAGCTGAAAAGAGTAACTTAGTAATTAGGGTTGCACATTTCACAGGCACTGTTAGCACCAAAGTCAGCTGGGAGCTTCGGCTCGGATGGTTAAAAGACGGTTCTTGGTCCGGGGAGCTTCGGCTCGGGTTTTTTACGCTAAATCTGCATGTGCATAAAAGGAAAATAAATTAAGGTGGTGGGGTTTTCGGTATTGGAGGGTCGATGCACCGACGCCAATACGTTGACTCGGCAAGTGTGGTTAGCACTTCGCCAACAGAAGTCCGGTGCGCCAGCCGGCAAGAGTACGCAGGAGTCCGCTTCGTGCACCAAGCGTTGAGGCGTACGATAGGTCTGACCGGTAGTGCCTTACTGGTTTAGAGGTGGGCGAGGCCCAACCCACCGCTTCCGTCTGCCACTACGGAGGTATCCTGGGAGGTTACGGCTCCAGAAAGGGGGAACTAAAGGTCTGTGTGCACAGAGTGGTGTGTGCGTTGCACTTGCATGTCCATCATACCCACTTGCATGTCATAGCATAATCGATTCATTAAACCCCTGACACCTGATGTATAAGTGGAATGGGACGCTTAAATTAGGACCTGCAAAACGACCCCTTAGTCTATAAGCTTGTGTGGGCAAGTTATAAATTAAGGTTAATTTTGATATATTTAGTTACTGCTGTTTGACCACCGTCACACCCCAACGTATAAATCGGTATGGGACTTTTTATACGATGGGAGCCTTGCAAAAGACCCCTTGCTTATGTGTTTTTCCACATAAGTGAAGGTTACATTTCAGCTTACATTTTATTGTCTTTATATGCTATAGAACTTGCTAGAATAGGACCGCTGTCATCTGCTTTGATATTCTCCACCTTCAAGTCCTCCCCTTTCTTCCTCTCCGCTCGGTGCCTAGGAGCCGTGGGGGAGGGGTGGGGGATGATAGGACTTAGTCTTTTAGACTAACGGTTTTCGAACCGCATCATTTAGGGGATCGTGGAGACCAGCATGGAGGAGCAGCCCCAGAGACCGGTGCGCTTGGAGGGGGGCAGTCTAGCTCCGGAGTTCATACAGCCGGGACTGTGAGTCTCGACCCTGAGTAGTTTTTCAGCTTTTGCTTCCGCATGAGTGATTTGTAGTGAGGATATGTTTGTACCGGGCATAAGCCCGTATTTTGCTACTCTGATGTTATCTTCTGTGGACACTCCCTTCGTGGAGTATATTTATATATGTCATGTGATTCTCTGTGGACAGATAGTTTTCATTTACTTCATTATGCTACTTTATGTGATCGAATTGGCCGGCAGAATCGGCGCTTTGTGGTGATGACCCTTCAGGGCGTGAAGGAGTCACCGCAAAACGGCGGTTCTGGGCCTAAGACCCCGTGGTCAAAAGAGAAAAAAAAGGGGGTCTTACAAGTGGTATCAGAGCAAACCTCGATCGAAAAGTAGCCGTCCACAACCCTGGGTCACCCCCGCGCGGGTTTAGTTGGGGACAAACTAAGCAGCGGAAGCGGGTGGTGTGCCCATATGGGGGGAATCACATATAAATTGTCCACTATCATTAGGCATTGAGTCGATTACCTACTGATGTAGTTCATTTTGCAGCCCTCAGCTCAGCCCACCCCACAAGGTGGAGCTCAGCAGATTCCAGACATTGCACCACCTCCCATGGTCCCCACACCTTTCCTCCAGTCAGACATGGGGCAGACCCTTACAGCATCCTTGAGGCCTTCGGGCTCAGCAAGCCCCAGCCCAGCAGCCAAACCCAGGGGCCAACTGGATGAGCACCTTCCGAGGACTCTCTCCCCCATCTTACTTGGGGACGGAGTC
This sequence comes from Platanthera guangdongensis, assembly GCA_039583875.1. Taxonomy (NCBI): domain Eukaryota; kingdom Viridiplantae; phylum Streptophyta; class Magnoliopsida; order Asparagales; family Orchidaceae; genus Platanthera; species Platanthera guangdongensis. The sequence goes on from CM077150.1 coordinate 153,640,392, forward strand.
GGCAGTACGGACAGAGGAGTGGCTGGATGTGATGTACGAGATGTTGACGGGGATACGATGCCCCTGGGAGGAGAGGGTGGCCCTAGTGGTATCTTGCTTGGAGTCACATGCCAAGCGGTGGTGGAAGACGCTGTTGGACACGACTTTTGCGGATAGAGAGATTGCAGAAATCACATGGGAAGAATTCAGGGCCACGCTGCTGGAGCACTTTGTTCCTCAGTCGGCCAGGGACGAGTTGGAGGAGCGTTTCTTGCAGCTGAGGCAGGGCACCAGGACAGTGGTGGAGTACCACCGAGAGTTCGATCATTTGGCCCGATATGCGGGCTCTTATCAGCTGGATGAAGCGGGGTACGTCAAGAGGTTTATAAGGGCCTAAAAGAGGAGTTGAGAGAGGCTTTGCTTTTTGTCTCTGACGGGCCCATCTCCCGGATTTTAGAGATGGCGAAGAGGATTGAGGCCGACTGGCACACCACTCGGGGCGGAAACGGCAAACGGAGGACCAGGGCCGGAGGGCCCGAAATGATCAGCGGCGAGGCATCGTACCAGATGGAAGAAGGGCAGAGGAGCAGCCTCGTCAGGAGTTGAGGCAGGAGCCGAGAGAGAGAGCAGGTGGTCTTGGCCCCTCAACCTCTCCGGATCCAGGAGATGCAGAGACCCGGGGTATGGCGTATCCCCGCCGGAGTGCTTCCACTGTCACCAGGTGGGACACCTCCGGAGAGATTGCCCTATGAGGGGGGCACCACCTCCAGCACCACGGGGTGGCCCACCGGCCCAGCATTTCGGAGGCCGAGGACGCGGCCGAGGACGTGGTTACCAGGGAGGCGACCGCAGGCAGAATGGGGAGCAGATTTACGCTCTGGACTTAGCACAGCCCCGGAACCCGGACAGGGTTATTGCAGGTATGAGAGTAATCTTAATGTTAGAATTATTCTTTGCTCGTATTAAGCATTGATAGAACTACTATACAACCTAGGTTAGAAAACCTTACGCTAGAATTTCTTTCAAACTGATTTAGGAATGGTGATGGTGTGCGGCAAGCCTGCCCACACCCTGTTCGACACGGGGGCATCACATAACTTTGTATCGGAGGATTTCGTCAAGGACCTGGATCAGATTCGTTGCTATACAGGACTACCCAGGAGGGTGCGCTCTCCCAATGGGATGGAGATTCAGTCCACAGAAAAGTGCCTCCTGGAGGTTACCATAGAGGGGTTGACACTCGAGGCCCCGGCGACGATCTTGAGGATGCCGGACTTCGATCTCGTCTTGGGCATGACATGGCTTGTCTGGAACCATGCCCAGATTGATTGCCCGGCAGGGAGGGTCGTGCTCAGCCACGGCGATACTTATGCAACGTTCGAAGGTACTACACCGGTCTCCCGTCGCTTGCTTTCATCTATTCAGGCCATTAAGGCCCATATGCAAGGGGACGAGGTATACCAAGTATTGTTCGAGATGACTGAGGAGAAGGACTTGATCGCAGACATTCCGGTGGTTCGTGACTACGCCGATATTTTTCCGGATAAGCTGCCGGGACTACCTCCGCATAGGGAGAAGGACTTCCAGATTCAGCTGGTACCAGGGGCTAAGCCGGTATCCAAGGCCCCTTATCGGATGGCCCGAAGGAGTTGGCGGAGTTTCGGACACAGTTGCAGGAGCTGGTGGAAGCAGGATTTGTTAGGCCGAGTTCCTCATCATGGGGAGCTCCTGTCCTATCGTAAAGAAGAAGGACGGCACCTTACGCCTGTGCATCGACTATCGAGCACTAAATAGGCTGACCGTCCGAAATACCTATCCGCTCCCCAGGATAGACGAGTTGTTCGATCAGCTGGAGGGAGCCCATTACTTTTCGAAGCTGGACTTGAGATCAGGCTATTACCAGCTGCGGATCCAGGAGGAGGATATCCCGAAAACGGCCTTTAGTAGCCGGTATGGATTGTATGAGTTCATCGTGATGCCCTTCGGGCTCACGAATGCTCCGTCAGCATTTATGAGCCTCATGAACCGGGTCTTCGAGGCTTACTTGGATGTGTTTGTCATAGTGTTCATAGACGACATCCTTATCTATTCTAAGACGGAGGAGGAGCATACACGACATCTAGCATTGACCCTGGAGAGACTGCGGGAGCATCACCTTTATGCGAAATTCATAAGTGTCAGTTCTGGCTGAAGGAGGTGGCGTTCTTAGGTCACATTATCAGCGGAGCCGGGCTGGCAGTGGACCCGGCAAAGATTCGAGCTATTTCAGAGTGGCCGCAGCTGAAAACAGCCACTGATGTACGGAGTTTTCTAGGACTTGCCGGTTATTACCGGAAGTTCGTAGAGGGATTCTCTCGAATCTCCCTCCCGCTCACATCCTTGACAAAGAAGGAGGCACCGTTCGTGTGGACCCGCAGTGCCAGACAGCTTTCCAGGAGCTGAAGGATCGGCTGACCTCGGCTCCCATTCTTACTCTTCCCTCGGGGAGGGAGGGATTCCAGGTCTACACCGACGCATCATATCAGGGGATGGGAGCGGTACTGATGCAGAACGGACACGTCATAGCTTATGCCTCCCGCCAGCTGAAGACCCATGAGAAGAACTACCCAGTACATGACCTTGAGATGGGGGCAGTTGTATTCGCACTGAAGATATGGCGGCACTACCTTTATGGAGTCCACTGTGACATATATTCCGACCATAAGAACCTTAAGTACGTGGACACGCAGAAGGAACTGAACATCAGGCAAAGGCGGTGGGTGGAGTTTCTATCTGACTATCAGTATGAGATGCACTATCACCCGGGGAAGGCAAACGTGGTGGCAGATGCACTGAGTCGGAGAGCCGCCACAACAGGAGCAGAGCCTCAGTTGATGTCTATGGAGCTGCTGCAGAGACTAGAGGACATGCACATTACTCTGGTATCGTCTGATGATCCTGAGCTCTATGAGGAGTACTTGGCCGCGATAGGCGTTACCGATGACATCAGAGACCGGGTCAGAGAGGGACAGAGGCAGGATGCCAAGTTGGAACCCATCTTCCAAGCTCTGAAGGCGGGCACTGCAGGAGATTACACACTGAGGGACGATCTGGTGTGCTTCAGAGGACGGGTGTATATACCGGAGGGAGGCCAGATCCGGGAGGATATTATGATGGAGACGCACTGCAGCCGGTATTCTGTACACCCGGGGATCACAAAGATGACGGCTGATTTGAAGAGGACGATGTACTGGCCGGGCATGAAGAAGGATGTCTCACACTTCGTGACCCATTGTGAGGCATGTCAGCTAGTGAAGGCGGAGTGCAGGAACCCCGCAGGATTATTGCAGCCACTCCCGGTGCCGGAGTGGAAGTTTGATGACATAGCCATGGACTTCATACATGGGCTTCCCCGGTCTCGGACAGGGAATGACTCGATCTGGGTAATCGTCGATCGGTTGACCAAGGTGGCTCGATTTATACCGATCAGGAAGGATGATTCAGTAGGAGTACTAGTGCGGAAGTTTGTGGAGCAGTTCATTCGTTATCATGGAGTGCCCAGGACGATAGTGTCGGATCGGGATGGCAGGTTCACCTCCAGGGAGTGGAGGTCCGTGCAAGCTTACTTAGGCACGCGATTGACTTTCAGCACTGCATTCCACCCCCAGACAGACGGGCAGACAGAACGCACCAACCGGACGCTGGAGGACCTTTTGAGGCTATGCATCTTAGATCGCGGGGAACCGTGGGAGAAACTCTTACCCCTTGTCGAGTTCTCCTATAACAACAGCCACCAGTCCAGCATCAGGATGGCGCCTTACGAAGCCTTGTACGGGAGGAGATGCCGGACCCCGCTCTCATGGGTGCAGAACGAAGATCCGAAGGTATTGGGGTCAGAGTTCGTTGAAGACACCGAGGCACAAGTGAGGCTGATCAGAGACAGGATGCTCGAGGCGCAGAGTAGACAGGCCAAGTACTATGACGCCCGACATCGGCAGGTGGAGTTCCAGGTGGGGGACCGGGTGTTTTTGAAAATCCGGCCCATGCATGGAGTTTCACGGGTGCGTGGTCGGAGGAAGAAGCTCAGCCCTAGGTACATGGGCCCTTACAGGATCCTGGAGCGGATCGGACCCCTAGCCTACCGGCTGGAGTTACCACCAGAGCTAGAAGCGCTGCACGACGTCTTCCACATTTCTTCTTTGAGGAGGGCTCTACTACGCCCGGAGCAGCAGATTCTGACCACCGAAGGGCCGGTAGCTTCAGACCGGTCTGTTCATTTGGAGCCTGTGAGGATCGACGACCGAGGAGTGCGGGTCTTACGACGCAAGAGGGTCCCTCTAGTCAAGGTCCTGTGGAGGAACCACGGCCAGGAGGAGCATACCTGGGAGCCACAGGACCTGATGCGACAAAGATACCCGAGCTATTCAGTCAGGTATACCTCTCAGACCCCTCAAGATGTTAATTTATTTTTCTGCTTTAAGTATACTAAGGGCTGCTCTAGGTAGATAGGGGCTTATCTTTGTTTATTGGGGGCTTAACTTTGTTTATTGGGATTTTGGTTCACCGTTTGGGCGAAAGGGGTCTTAGATCTAAGTTTTCCCTTAAATCAAATTTAACAAACAAGACGTCATAATGGGATGTTACAAGACTCTTTCCTTCGGTAATAAGACCCGTAGGTCCAACCTTGATTTCGGGGACGAAATCTTTGTTTTGTTTATTGGGATTTGTAACATCTCATTTCCAACTAGACCCCTAAGAGTGGTTTTGGCCATGACTAGGTCATGACAAAACCCTGGGAAGCCAGAAATGGGCCAAGAGATAGGAGGCCAAGGTAGGGATCACCATGGTCTGCAGGTAGTAGAATTCTGAACAATAGTTTAGGATGACAATGGGGCTTCACCATGACCCCAAGACCCTATCACAACACTCCCAAACATTTTGGGAGACCCATTAGAGCCAAAAGGACCCGTTAGGGCCAACCCAAGAGGCCCAGTTGACCAAGGTCAACCCTAGCCCTAAATAGGTCAACCTAGCCCACTTAGGGCCAATAGACCCACTCCTAGTCTAGAGGACCCCACCTATGCCCTCCTAACCCTAAAGTGAGGACAATGGGTCACTAAGGACACATTGGGTCAGCCCTAGAGGCCAGGTTGACCCAGGTCAACTCAAGCCCTAATCTGGTCAAAGTACCCCTACTAAGGGTATGTGACCTCCAAAGTGCAGGGCAACCCCATATAACCCTACCTAGACCCTAAGGGAAGTCAATGGGTCACCAAGGATCCATAGGGGTGGACCCTAATGGTCATGTTGACCCAAGTCAACTCTAGCTCTAAATGGTCAAAGTGACCTTACCAAGGGTCAAGTGACCTTTAAGGTGCCAAGTCAACCCTACCCAGCCCTACATAGACCTTAGGGGAGGCCAATGAACCACCCAGGACCCAATGGGGTCAACCTAGATGGTCAAATTGGCCAAGTCAACCCTCATTGAGGGTCAAGTCAACTTAGCCCAAAAAGGGCTAACCCAAGCTCAAGCCACTTCTCCTTAGGCTAAGCCCATTCCCATGATCATCATAATCCAGTGGGCTGCCTTTAGCTTGTGGGGTTGACTAGTCAACCAGAGGTGACTAGGAGAGAGAAAAAGCTCCTCTCCATGATAATGGAGGAGAGAGAAATGAGGAAGGAGAAGGGGGAAGTAAGAGGCCGGCCAAGGGAGACTAACAGCCACCCTTTATGGCTGCAATCAACTCCTCTAGGAGAGAGGAGTTGATTCCAGCCGTTTCCCGGCCACCAAGGGGTGGGTTCAGCCCCCCTCCACACAACCCGAGCCACTCCATTAATGGAGATAATGGCCATTGAAGAACCAGCCTCTCCCCTCCCCCAATTGCCTTTTAAACACCATCAGGGAGCCGAGGGGATCATTTTGGAGCACTTACCTGGAGGAGACGAGCCCTTCCACCGTGCAGTTGCAGAAGCCGAGCGCCGCCGCCGTCGCCAATGGCATCCCGCCGCTCCTCTCGCATCCAGGCCGCCAGGAAGGTCCTCCTCCTCTCCTTAACTCGCGGGTAGATCCTAGGAATCCTTAGGCTAGAGTTTCGGGCTCAATTGAGCCCGATCAAATCCAGGATTTCTCCTGGTTTCGGCAAGGAAAAGTCTTGCTCAATCCGCCGGAAAACACCTCTCCGGCGGCGGAGCCGCCGCCTGACGACAGCCACCACCTCAACGGAGGTGTTGGTGGCGGTGGCCGGCCGGGGAAGGGGCTGGATCGCCGGCGGCAGAGCTTGGAAATCGCTCCAGGCAGAACCAATCCCAGCCGTTGGCTCAGTGGGGACGATGACCAGATGCCGTCGATCTGCGCCAAGATTCGTGCGGCATCAGATCAGATACTATAGGGTTAAATAAAATTTATTTCATTTTTGTCACACTGGATGTATTTAATGTAATTAATGTTTAAAAATACCTAGGGACCCTGGATGGAAATTGCCCAACATGAACATTGTAGCTTAGGGTGTCTAGTTTGCAGCAAAAATTGTTGGGACCCTTTTGGGTCACTGGTTGGACCAGGGCACCCATTTTGGTGGGACATGTCCTTAGGGCTAGGCAGTCACTAAAATGAGTGCCCACTCTTCACCCCAAGCCCAAATGGGCTGAAATTTTGGCAGAGGGTCTATCCTAGGCATACCTAGGGCCTGCCCAAAAATGGGAATTTTTGGAGAAAATATTTCTATAGTTTTGGTAAAAATTTAATAATCATTAGATAAATTAAATAGGTGCCCTAAACACACCCAAACCCTCCCAAATTTTGGTGAGTGGTCCCTGGGCTCCAATTAGGTACCTGTATAAATTTCAGTTGGTTTGGGTGAGTGTTGAATAGGTTTTGACCCAACCCTAGTTCTACCCTATGAAGGGCATTTTGGTCAAAAGTGGCACTTTTGGTTTTAAGTGACCAAATCACCTCAACAGAGGCTGAAACTTTGGCCACTGATATGATTTAACTTTTTACACTCACTCATGAAGTTTGGAGTGGATTGGGCTAGGGTAGCCCTAGAAGTGTAGGGTAGGCCCTTTAGGGTAATTCTCTAGGGTTTGAAGAAATTGGGGTCAAAAGACCTTGGATGGGCTTGAAACTTGGGAATGATGACCATAGGGTCACTATGGTCCTATGGTTAAAATTTTAGGGCATTTGGAAGATTAAAGACCCCTTAAATCCATAACCCTAGTTTAGGGCACTAGCTTTGAAACCATAAGAACTAATACCAAAAACTATCTTAAAGGGCTGAGATTTTGAATGGGTAGTTGCTTAGGGCATACATGTCTCTGGAAATTTTATAATAAATTTTGGATGAATATTTTTGGTACTTTATTCACAGAGTTATATTTATAATTTCCACTTAAGAGTTTTTGAAGAGCACTATACTTGCTTAAACTTGATAAAACTTAGCCAAGGGGCTTATAATCATGTTACCCATCTCTGTAAATTTTTATGGAATTTTTGAAGAATGATATTTAGTTGTTGCTTCTTTAATTATTTAATTCCATGGAACCTTGGAAAATTTAATAATGACTTTTAGATTGTCTGAAAAATTCTAATTTCTTCATCATGATGTTTTTAGTTCCCTATGAAGCCCTAGTAATTTTTACATAATTATTGGAGACATATATGTGGCACTTCCTTCATTATTTTTGATTTTTGGAATTATTTTAATAAATCCTTTAGAGGTCAAGAATTATCTGGAAAATTATGAAAATTAGCATCCAATGATATTTCTCTGTTATTTAGTGAATACAAATTTTAGGAGGCCATTACCTGAGAAAATCTTATGGTTCATGTTCAAATTGACTATGGCCTAGTTTTTGAGGAAAATTCAATAAATAGTAGATTAATTGGGAAAAATATGATTTTCTTAATTTAGTCTATACTTATCATAATAGACCTCTGATAATTATCATGAGGGTACTGGATGAGTATTTCATGTACTCCCCTTTTACGGGTCACGTAGCTTAAGTGGTCTGCATATAGCAAAACTGCAGGATTTCATTTGGATTGAATTAGGGCACGTATGATGGGTCTTGATGGTTTGCTGTAAGGACAAGTGGAAAGGGCTGCATCTTTGGAAGATGAGTGAGTAGGGTGTGGATTTGTCTAGGGTTTAAAGGCGTTCGGGCCCGACGAAAGATCGTCCTACCCAAGGAGAGTTGGAGTCAAATCACCCTAGGATTAGCGTATCGAAACATGAGAAAATAATGGGTAAGGGGATCAACCAATAATAAAATAAGTACCTTGCGAAAGGGAACGCTGAGCGTAATCCCAACACAGTTCCTAGTGCCCCTTGAGAGCCCTTCACAGGGAATACCGGGGGCAGTCCTGGGTTAACGTAAACTGTTTAACAAGCTGAAAAGAGTAACTTAGTAATTAGGGTTGCACATTTCACAGGCACTGTTAGCACCAAAAGTCAGCTGGGAGCTTCGGCTCGGATGGTTAAAAGACGGACTCTTGGTCCGGGGAGCTTCGGCTCGGGTTTTGTTTACGCTAAATCTGCATGTGCATAAAAGGAAAATAAATTAAGGTGGTGGGTTTTCGGTATTGGAGGGTCGATGCACCGACGCCAATACGTTGACTCGGCAAGTGTGGTTAGCACTTCGCCAACAGAAGTCCGGTGCGCCAGCCGGCAAGAGTACGCAGGAGTCCGCTTCGTGCACCAAGTGTTGAGGCGTACGATAGGTCTGACCGGTAGTGCCTTACTGGTTTAGAGGTGGGCGAGGCCCAACCCACCGCTTCCGTCTGCCACTACGGAGGTATCCTGGGAGGTTACGGCTCCAGAAAGGGGGAACTAAAGGTCTGTGTGCACAGAGTCGGGTGTGTGCGTTGCACTTGCATGTCCATCATACCCACTTGCATGTCATAGCATAATCGATTCATTTAACCCCTGACACCTGATGTATAAGTGGAATGGGACGCTTATACATTAGGACCTGCAAAACGACCCCTTAGTCTATAAGCTTGTGTGGGCAAGTTTATAAATTAAGGTTAATTTTGATATATTTAGTTACTGCTGTTTGACCACCGTCACCCCAACGTATAAATCGGTATGGGACTTTTTATACGATGGGAGCCTTGCAAAAGACCCCTTGGCTTATGTGTTTTTCCACATAAGTGAAGGTTACATTTCAGCTTACATTTTATTGTCTTTATATGCTATAGAACTTGCTAGAATAGGACCGCTGTCATCTGCTTTGATATTCTCCACCTTCAAGTCCTCCCTTTCTTCCTCTCCGCTCGGTGCCTAGGAGCCGTGGGGGAAGGGGTGGGGGATGATAGGACTTAGTCTTTTAGACTAACGGTTTTCGAACCGCATCATTTAGGGGATCGTGGAGACCAGCATGGAGGAGCAGCCCCAGAGACGGTGCGCTTGGAGGTGGGGCAGTCTAGCTCCGGAGTTCATACAGCCGGGACTGTGAGTCTCGACCCTGAGTAGTTTTTCAGCTTTTGCTTCCGCATGAGTGATTTTGTAGTGAGGATATGTTGTACCGGGCATAAGCCCGTATTTTGCTACTCTGATGTTATCTACTGTGGACACTCCCTTCGTGGAGTTATATTTATATATGTCATGTGACTCTCTGTGGACAGATAGTTTTCATTTTACTTCATTATGCTACTTTTATGTGATCGAATTGGCCGGCAGAATCGGCGCTTTGTGGTGATGACCTTCAGGGCGTGAAGGAGTCACCGCAAAACGGCGGTTCTGGGCCTAAGACCCCGTGGTCAAAAGAGAAAAAAAGGGGGTCTTACATCCTCCACCGGTTGAAGACGATGCTGATGATGTTGTTGATGATCCGGTTGCTAAGGCCATACGACTCAAGGACGTGAGGCGGCATGATGACGCTAACGGACGGCTACGCTACAACGTCCGCCCGCGCCATGCTACCGCCACGGCAATGCCTTAGTTTTATTTATTTCCTTTTCGTGCACTTTATTTTATAATTGGAATATAAAATTATCCTATGCTTTTGTGATAATTTTATATTCATTGCATGTGTTGTTGTATTTTCAATTTGAACTATTTTAGTTTTGGTGTGCAATTAGCCATTCGGATGGATGAGATTAAATCTTCATCATGAAGGGCTAAGGCTTATTTGTAACTCCTATTAGCCATTCGGATGGATGAGATTAAATCTCCATCATGAAGGGCTAAGGCTTATTTGTAACTCCTATTTAAAGGAGGCTATCATGAAGAGTTAAAGCAATTGGAAAAGAAACCTAAAAAAAACCCCTTGTGGAAATTTCGGCCACCATGGAGAAGTCCATAGCCGCCCCCTCCCCTTTGGTGTGAAGCCAAGCCTTGCCTCCTCCATCCCCGTTTGGTGCGACTCCGGCGTGGCTTCCTTCGGTGCGACTCCTTGGAAGAAGGTTGCAAACCATTCGGTGTGACGCTGGTGGATCCGTGGAGAGAGTGATTCTCCCACAGTTATCTCGTGTGAACGCTTTCTGGTTGGGTAATCCCTTACCTCCTCCTTGTGTGATTCTTCTCCTTAGTTGTGGTGGATTTTCGCAAATCGTTTTCTCCGAATCTTTAATCTAATCGCTGCAAGTTTTGAATCGAAATCGCCGTTGCAAGGCTTTTTAATTCCGGATCGGGTGGATCCTATTTGCTTGAGCGGATCTTGGCCTATAGCCTTGGTATTGCTCTCAAAAAGGAGTGGCAACCTTGTGTTTTCTTGGGGAATAATCCGACTCAAATTTCCGATCGTCGTTTTTGAGTCGACCATTCCTCCCTCGTTGTTTGTGCTACGTTTTGTGACGAGTACTATTGTGGGCGATAGGTGCTGTGTAGGTGCGGTAGATCTACGACGTGTTGTGCGTAGGGAGAGCATTAGCTTCGTGGAGATCTCTGATCGGATAACCCTACATCAATTTGGTATCAGAGGCGGTCGTTTCAACTCCCACGTTGAAAACATCCTCTCTGCATTCCTTGTTGGTCGATCGGATCTAAAAAAAATCAAAAAATTATTTCTGTGGTCTGCCAATAGCGGGCTGAAATCTTCATTTTTCAGTAAAATTTCAAAAAAAAAAAATTTAATGATCTACGTGTTATTCACTTTGGGAATATATAAAAATATCTTATTTTCAATATAGCTACAGCCCTAGGAAAATTCATCTTGCCCGGGGCCTCCCAAACCTGAATGCGCACAAGGCTAGGAACGGAGTACGCAACCCCGTCTACGTCTAGTATGGCTGCGAACGAGCATGGTGATCCCAACAGCGTGGCTATAGAGGGTCTTCGTGCTGAATTGGCTGAGCTTAGGAACGTCTTAGCCCAGATCCTACAAAACCAAGCTAGGCCACCCCCGCCACCCGTTAATGTTGATCGGCCCAACCGGCACCAACATAACTCTGATTCAGATTCTGATGGGGACTCCCCACGGGTGCCCCCTAGGGGACACCGCCCCGAGCGAGACTTTGACATTACTAGGGCCATTAAGATAAATGCCCCCACGTATGATGGCATGGGAGACCCCCAAATCTTCCATAACTGGACTGTGGATATGGAGTGTTACTTCGAGTGGCACAACCTGACAGATCCCCAAAAGGTCCAAGTTGCCCGGATGAAGTTAACAGGTCGTGCAAAGACGTTCTGGCTGAATGAGGAGCGAAGATTAGGAACCGGACACGGAGCCCCCCTTATAGGTTGGCCAGTAATGAAGAACCTGTTGACCGATCAGTACGTTCCCGCGTACCATCGGACACAGATGTTCGATGAGCTTGCCACTCTGCGGCAGGGCTCAAGCTCGGTAGCTGAATATATGGGTGAACTTAAGGACCGAATGGTGCGATGTGACCTTAGGGAGATCCCCGAAGTCACTTTATCTAGATTTTGAAAGGGCCTTAACCCCGATATCCAAAGGAAGCTCTTGCGATATGGGCATACGGACTTGAACACGACTTTCAATGCCGCCTTGGACATTGAAAAACACCTAGCCTCTAAGGCTCACTCCCGTTACGCTCATGCGAAGAACAAGTTCACCACTGGGGCATCTTCTTCCACATATCCTGATAAGGGAAAGTTTAAATCTACCGAATCGAAGTCAATCGTGATCACCGCTAGGAACTCCAAGAACCCTTCGAGTGAGCGTGTCCCTATCAGGAAGGTTAGCAAGGCTAACACCACTTGTTACTCTTGCGGCATTCAAGGCCACTATGCCTACGAATGCCCAACAAAGACAAAAACTCTAGCCTTGTTAGAGCCAACTACCGACCCTGACGATTATGTATATGAGGCCGCAGAAGAGAGTGACCCCGAAGGAGTCCCAAGTGACTTAGAGGACGATCACCCCCTTATGGTGATGCGTTGTATTTTGACCACTCCTCGTCCATTAGATGATTGGAAGAGGACGAGCATATTTTCTCTGATTTTTAAGAGTGGCGAGAAGCTTTGCAAGCTGATTATTGATAGTGGTAGCTGCGTGAACGTCATATCTGAGAACGCCGTAGCACGTATGTCCTTGGTCACGGAACCACACCCGACCCCATACCAGGTCGCTTGGATCAACACGCTCTCTGTACCCGTTACCAAGCGATGCCTGGTCCCACTCTCATTCAAATCCTACATTGATGAGGTGTGGTGTGATGTCCTTCCGATGGACGCTTGCCATGTGTTGTTAGGCCGCCCTTGGCTATACGACCGTGATGTTACACATTTTGGTAGAGCCAACACTTATGAGTTCAAATTCAATGGCAAAACCATCACTTTGAAGCCGACCATCCCAAAGGAGCCCGTAGTCTTGGCTAAGGACACCACTATCCCGGTAGAACGGAAAACGTTGAATCTCGTTGGTAGGAAAGAGTTTGAGAGAGATCCGTTCTTTGATGGAATTATGTATGCGCTAGTCCTCTTAAGTGCGAAGCCCGATTCTAGCATTTTGGATGAGCTACCTAGTGAGTTACGGGTACTGTTGGAAGAGTATAGGGACGTGCACCCGGATGAGTTGCCGCCCACGTTACCCCCTCTTAGGAATATCCAGCATGCGATAGATCTCATCCCGGGGTCTTCCTTGCCAAACCAGCCCCATTATTGACTCCACCCCGCGGCTCACCTAGAGTTGCAGTCTCAGATCGAGGGCTTGCTAGCAAAAGGTTTTATTAGGACTAGTATGAGTCCATGTGCTGTACCAGCCCTACTTGCCCCCAAGAAGGATGGTACATGGAGGATGTGCGTTGATAGTCGGGCTATCAACAAAATCACCATCAAGTATAGGTTCCCCATTCCCCGCCTAGATGATTTGTTGGATGTCTTGTCTGGAGCCACTGTATTCTCCAAATTAGATCTTCGGAGTGGCTATCACCAGATTAGGATACGAGAGGGCGATGAGTGGAAGACAGCGTTTAAGTCGAAGGATGGTCTGTACGAATGACTTGTGATGCCCTTTGGATTGTCCAATGCCCCTAGTACCTTCTCCCGGATGATGACACACGTCTTTCAGCCATTTATGGGAAAGTTCGTTGTCGTCTACTTTGACGATATTCTGATTTATAGCACCTCTACTACCGAGCACATCTCCCACATGAGAGTGATCCTTTCCGCCCTGCGGAAGGAGATGTTATTTCTTAACCTTAAGAAATGCACTTTCTATGTCTCGGAGGTAGAGTTCCTAGGCTATATAGTCGGCTCTGAGGGTATTCGAGTTGATCCGGGCAAGGTTCAGGTCATTAAGGACTGGCCCGTGCCAACCACCCTACGTGAGGTGCGTAGTTTCCATGGGTTAGCCACGTTTTATCGTCGTTTCATACGAGACTTCAGTAGTATTATGGCGCCTATCACGGACTGTATGAAGAAGGGAGAGTTTACGTGGACGAAGTCCGCCACCCATGCTTTTGAACGAATCAAACAGCTTATGACGGAGGCACCTGTCTTACGTCTACCTGACTTTGCTAAAGTCTTTGAGCTCACATACGATGCGTCTGGGGTCGGGATTGGAGGTGTCTTGAGCCAGGAGGGCCATCCCGTTAGTTATTTTAGCGAGAAGTTGTCCGGCCCTAAACTGAACTATTCCAATTACGATAGGGAATTTTATGTTGTAGTCCGATGTCTACACCATTGGAGGCACTATCTCCTCTCCAAGGAGTTTGTGATCCTCTCCGATCATGAGGCTCTACGTTTCATCAACGGCCAGCATAAGATCAGCCCACGACACGCTAAGTGGGTATCTTTCTTACAAGGCTACACGTTTAATCTCAAGCACCTTAAGGGAGCCGATAACCGAGTCGCGGACGCCCTTAGTCGTCTTACGCTTTTACTCACCTCTATGGAAGTACATGTTATAGGCTTTGAGCGGATTAAGGATGAGTATGCCACGTGTCCTGACTTCCAGGACTTCTATTTATCTGCCCAGGTAGCTCCCCCACGACGATATCTGCATACGTCATCAAGGATGGTTACCTGTTTAGGAACGGGAAGCTATGTATTCCGCAGTCATCGTTACGACTACATATTATATGGGAGTTGCATAGCGGAGGGTTGAGTGGCCACTTCGGTAGAGATAAGACCATTACGTTAGTCGAAGACAAATTCTATTGGCCAAAACTGAAGGTTATGGTGGGACAGGTAGTGAGTAGCTGCCGCACATGCCAGGTATCTAAGGGTAGTAAAACCAACGTAGGATTATATACACCCTTGCCTATTCCTTCCATGCCTTGGGTCGACGTTAGTATGGATTTTGTATTCGGCCTCCCCATTACCCTACGCCGTCACGACTCAATTTTTGTAGTTGTGGATAGGTTTTCAAAGATGGCTTATTTCATCCCGTGCAGTAGGACAAATGATGCGTCTCACGTCGCTAAGCTTTATTTTCAAGAAGTCGTTAGTCACCGTGGAGTGCCCAAGACCATAGTGTCGGATAGGGACGTAAAATTCACTAGTTATTTTTGGAAGACTCTTTGGATATTAATGGGAACGAAATTATTGTTTTCCTCTGCCTATCATCCCCAAACTGATGGGCAGACGGAAGTGGTTAATCAGAGCTTAGGAAATTTGTTACGATGCCTCATGAGTGATCACAAGAGCACTTGGGATCTTCTCCTTCCCCATGCCCAATTAGCCTACAATAATTCCAAGAATCGGTCTACGGGTCTGTCTCCAAATGAGATTGTCCACGGGTATAAGGCTCCTGTGCCGCTTGACTTGGTGTCGTTGCCCCCAACGTACAAGGCAAGTCAGTTTGCACAATCCTTCGCCCAGCACATCCATGATTTACACGCACGTATACGGGACACCTTGACTACGCAATACGACTCTTATCAAGCGCACGCTAATTTACATAGGAGAGTATCAGACTTCAAAATTGGCGATCTAGTTTTAGTCCGTTTGGTTCCCGAACGCTTGCCAACTGGCACCGTTAAAAAGTTAGCACCAAAGCGCGCCGGCACTTTTCGGATTATTAAAAAGCTAGGTGACAACGCTTTCATTTTGGACTTGCCTGCTGATTGGGGTATCTCTCCCATTTTTAATGTTTCGGATTTAACGATGTTTGTGTCACCACCACAAGAGTTGATTTCTTTGTCGTCTTCTTCTCCCACTAAAAATTCTCATGGGTTGGGGAGTGGTAGTACAGATGATCTCTCTCTTTCGGTCCCCACAGGTATATCATCGGATGGTAAGTTGCCTTCTTTCCTTCCTACTGCTAATATGTTCCCCAGGTTTCCACGGACGTTCTCCACTCCAGAGATGATACTTGATGCTGAGCCTGTTACCACTGCCGATGGTGACACCCACTGCTTTCTCATCCGTTGGCGTGATCGGCCCCCTTCGGATGACTCTTAGGTACTCGAGACGGAGCTGCAGAGTTTGGATGTCGCTCTCCTTCACCGCTATCGCTTGGACCACGCAACGGAGATGCGTGCATTTGAGCGGGGGAGGATTGATGGCGCGGCCCCTCCTCCACCGGTTGAAGACGATGCTGATGATGTTGTTGATGATCCGGTTGCTAAGGCCATACGACTCAAGGACGTGAGGCGGCACGATGACGCTAACGGACGGCTACGCTACAACCTCCGCCCGCGCCGTGCTCCCGCCACGGCAACACCTTAGTTTTATTTATTTCCTTTTCGTGCACTTTATTTTATAATTGGAATATAAAATTATCCTATGCTTATGTGATAATTTTATATTCATTGCATGTGTTGTTGTATTTTCAATTTGAACTATTTTAGTTTTGGTGTGCAATTAACCATTCGGATGGATGAGATTAAATCTCCATCATGAAGGGCTAAGGCTTATTTGTAACTCCTATTAGCCATTCGGATGGATGAGATTAAATCTCCATCATGAAGGGCTAAGGCTTATTTGTAACTCCTATTTAAAGGAGGCTATCATGAAGAGTTAAAGCAATTGGAAAAGAAACCTAAAAAAACCCCTTGTGGAAATTTCGGCCACCATGGAGAAGTCCATAGCCGCCCCCTCCCCTTTGGTGTGAAGCCAAGCCTTGCCTCCTCCATCCCCGTTCGGTGCGACTCCGGCGTGGCTTCCTTCGGTGCGACTCCTTGGAAGAAGGTTGCAAACCATTCGGTGTGACGCCGGTGGATCCGTGGAGAGAGTGATTCTCCCACAGTTATCTCGTGTGAACGATTTCCGGTTGGGTAATCCCTTACCTCCTCCTTGTGTGATTCTTCTCCTTAGTTGTGGTGGATTTTCGCAAATCATTTTCTCCGAATCTTTAATCTAATCGCTGCAAGTTTTGAATCGAAATCGCCGTTGCAAGGCTTTTTAATTCCGGATCGGGTGGATCCTATTTGCTTGAGCGGATCTTGGCCTATAGCCTTGGTCTTGCTCTCAAAAAGGAGTGGCAACCTTTGTGTTTTCTTGGGGAATAATCCGACTCAAATTTCCGGTCGTCGTTTTCGAGTCGACCATTCCTCCCTCGTTGTTTGTGCTACGTTTTGTGACGAGGACTATTGTGGGCGATAGGTGCTGTGTAGGTGCGGTAGATCTACGACGTGTTGTGCGTAGGGATAGCGTTAGCTTCGTCGAGATCTCCGATCGGATAACCCTACATCAAAGGGTGTTGAAGTTGGTGACTGGGCGGTCTGGCGGTTTGTCTTGGCGGGTTGAAGACCGCGCGGTCTGGCGGTTTGTCTCAGCCGGCTTGGAGACCGGGCGGTCTGGCGGTCTACCCTGGCAGTCTTTATTCCTCTCTGGTGGTAGTCGTGCGGTTAGCCCTGCTGTCTAACCGCGCGGCTTGTGCGGTTTGTTTTGTATAGTCCGCTTAGTCCTGTAAATTATAGTCCCACATCTCTTATTTGTATTCTCTCATCTCTCCTCCATTCTATATAAAGGAGGGCATACCTTTGTAATAGATATCTTTTTTGGATAATAAAATTTCAATTATTCAAAAGTCTATCCGTTTGTTCTTTTCTATTCGCTACTTCTAACATGGTATCAGAGCACACGGTCATTTCCTCCTGATTCTGTGCGCTCTCTGCTTCTAGCGGCTTATTTTCCGCTATCCGCGACCTCTCTCGCGGCTTGCCTTCTCTTCTGTCCGCCGCCCTGTTCGAGCGGCTTGTTTCTGTCCGCTGCCCTGTTCGCGCGGCTTGCTTCTTGGTTCTCTTCTCCTACTGCTATTCGTCGCAGCGACTTGTTTCCTTGTCGCCGCGCTCCTTGCTCTTTCTTGCCTCTCCGACTTTCTTGTCTTTGCGGCTTGTGTCTACCCGCTGCGGACTTCTTCTCCCTGTCCGCTTCTGCTTTCCCCATATCCGCTTGTCCCTATACTCGCGGTTTGCTGCTGTGATCTGCCTGACCGTGCGGGTTGTTCCTTTCTCACCCGCATCTTGGTCGCGGTCACCTGCTCTTCTCCTCTCTTCTGTTCGCTCGGCCTTTTCAGTCCGCGCGACCTCTTCCCCGCTGTGCCTTTGACCTCTTGCTAGCCGCTACTGTTCGCGCTCTACTTGTTGTTGTCTTCTACCCGCTCCTACTTTCTAGTCGCGCCGGCCTCCTCTTTTGCCATGTGACCTGTTCTCCTCTATTCGCCCGACTTTTTCAAGCCGTGCGACTTCTTTCCCTCTGCTTTGCTCTGCTTCTTGGTAGCGGCCTTCCTAGCCGCCCGACCTGTTTTCTGTTCGCCCGGCTTGGTGCTCTTTTCTCTTCTGGCGGCTTGTTCTTATCGTCGCGGCTTGATCCTCTCTTGCTTCCATGTCTTTCCCCTCCTCCAGCCTGTCCGCCTCCGTGGTCACCTCTTCTGGTAGTGCTCATGTTGTTACTCGCGGAAGATTGCTCATCGACTCTGGTGCAACCAATCATATGACAGGCAATCCTCAATGTTTCTCTCTTCTTGACACACATACTCAGTTTCCCCCGGTCATTATTGTTGATGGATCTCCCTCCCCGGTCCATGGGACGGGCATGGTTCAAGTCACTCCATCTCTCTGCCTGGCCGATACCCTTTATGTGCCCAAGTTTCCGTGCAATTTATTATCGGTTACTTTTTTATGCAAGCAACTGCGGTGTTCTGTCATCTTCACCCCTAGCTCTTGTGTTTTTCAGGATCCGGACTCCCAACGGACGATTGCTACCAGGACTGAGAGTGGTGGCCTCTACTTTGTCGACAACGTTTCTGCTCTATCCGCCTTCTCCTCCTCCTCTACAGATCTTCTCCAATGGCATCTTCGCCTTGGACATGCTCCTCCCCGAATTCTCCGCCAGCTCCTGCCGCACCTCCCTCCTCATCATCCTCCTCTAAACTGTGATGCATGTCAACTTGGCAAACATCACCGCTCATCCTTCCCACCAACGCAAAGTCGGGGCTCTTCCCGTCCGTTCGACCTCGTTCACTCTGACATATGGGGTCCCGCTCCTAACCTCACCATCGGTCGGGGTAGTTCCTATTTTGTCACCTTCATTGATGACTTCTCTCGATGTACGTGGGTATATCTTCTCAAAGATCGCTCCGAGCTGTTCTCTGTTTGGACCTCCTTTTATTCTATGGTTCAGACTCAGTTTGATACATCTATTAAACTCCTTCGTTCTGACAATGCTAAGGAGTATCTTAGCCACGACTTCTCCTCCTTTTGTATTCACCATGGTGTTATTCGTCAAACAAGTTGTGTCTACACCTCCCAACAAAATGGGGTGGCGGAACGCAAAAACCGTCACCTCCTTGATGTCGCTCGCACTATGATGACTCAAATGCATGTTCCTCGCTCCTATTGGGGATATGTTGTCCTCCTCTCCTGCTATCTCATCAATCGCCTTCCCTCCACAGTTCTCCACGGTGCTACCCCCTTCTCCATTCTTTATCCAGACAAGGATCCCTTTCCTCTTCCTCTACACATCTTTGGGTGCACCGCTTTTATGCACTCTCCCGCTGCCACCCGTGATAAACTCTCACCACGTGCCACCAAATGTGTCTTTCTGGACCACTCTCCCACTCAGAAAGGATATTGCTGCTTTGACCCTGTTACCCGCAAGCAATTTGTCTCTGCAGATGTCACCTTCTTTGTCAATGCCTCTTACTTCTCTCCCGCTTCCTCTTCTACTCCTCCTGATCCTACTTCTCATACCAACCCATCCATTCCCTCTGCTCCCACTGATGTTCCGCCCTCTCCACCCACTCCTCCGTCTTCCCCATCCTCATCATCTCCACCCTCTACTCCGCTTTCTCCCTCCACTCCGCTGCCATCTCTCTCTACTCCTGGGCCAGCTCTCTCCACCACGGATACTCCGGATACTGAGGCACCTGCTGACCTGGATCTCCCAATTGCTCTTCGCAAAGGGGTTCGGGCCTGTACCCAACACCCGCTTGCTGCAGTTGTTTCCTATGATCGTCTTACCCCTGCTCGCAGAGCTTTTGCACTGGCTATCTCGGCCACTGGCACCCCCCGTTCCTACCACGAGGCCCTTACTATTCCTCATTGGAAAGTTGCCATGGATGAGGAGATTGCTACTCTCACTGAACGGGGTACCTGGACCCTTGTTTCTCCTCCTTTCGGCACAGATGTTGTTGGCTGTCGCTGGGTCTTCGTGGTGAAGTTTCTCCCGGATGGCAGTGTGGATCGTTATAAGGCTCGCCTGGTTGCCAAGGGTTTTACCCAAACTTATGGGATTGATTACTTTGACACTATCTCTCCTGTGGCTCGTCTCAGCACTATTCGGGTTCTTCTCTCTGTGGCTGTCAACAGGGATTGGCCCATCTCGCAGCTAGATGTTAAGAATGCCTTCCTCTATGGTGATCTGCAGGAGGATGTTTACATGGAGCAACCTCCTGGGTATGTTGCTCAGGGGGAGACACGGGTATGCCGGCTAAAAAAGGCTATCTATGGCCTCAAGCAGAGTCCTCGTGCCTGGTTTGACAAGTTCAGTAGCATTGTTGCGGCCATTGGTTTTACAAGAAGCTCAGCAGATCACTCCTTGTTTGTTCGGAAAACCGCCTCTAGTCTTGTTGTTCTTGCGGTTTATGTTGATGACTACTGGCGATGACCAGGATGGGGTATTGATGACCAAGAAACACCTTCGTGAACATCTGGTCACAAAGGATATGGGCTCCCCGAAATACTTTCTGGGGATTGAAATCTCTAGAAAGCCCAACTCCATGGTCCTTTCACAACGGAAGTATGCTCTTGATCTTTTAAAGGAGGCAGGACTGACTGGTGTTAAACCTGCACGTTGTCCTATGGCTGTTGGAGAAGACAAAACTTGGACAGATGACTCACCTCTTCTCTCCGATCTTACGAGATACCGGCATCTGGTGGGCAAGCTCATATATCTCACGGTAACCAGACCCGACATCTCTTACGCTGTTGGCAAGGTGAGCCAGTTCATGCAAGCTCCGAGGGAGTGTCATCTACAATCTGCTCTGAGGATATTAGAGTATATTAAAGCTGCTCCAGGGAAAGGACTCCTATTTCAGAAAAATGGTCACCTTAGGGTTGAAGCGTACTCTGATTCAAGCTATGCGGATGACAAAGGGGACCGCAAATCGACTTCAGGTTTCTGCACATTTGTTGGAGGCAATCTTGTGAGTTGGAAGAGCAAGAAACAGTCTGTCGTTTCCAGGTCTAGTGTAGAGGCGGAATTTCGCAGCATGGCATCGACTACATGTGAGTTGAAGTGGTTGCGGGCTCTCATGCTTGACTTAGGAGAGGTTTACAACTATCCTCTTCCTATGTTCTGTGACAATAAGGCCGCGATACACATTTCCAAAAATCCGGTCTTTCATGAGAGAACAAAACACATAGAAGTCGACTGTCATTTTATTCGGGAAGAAATATTGAAGAAACAGATTTGCACTCCATTTGTCACTTCCGACAACGAGTTGGCAGATGTCTTCACCAAGCCGGTGTCCGCTTCCTTTTTCCACATCTGCGACAAGCTGGGCATGATCGATATATATGCTCCAGCTTGAGGGGGAGTGTTGAAGTTGGTGACCGGGCGGTCTGGCGGTTTGTCTTGGCGGGTTGAAGACCGCGCGGTCTGGCGGTTTGTCTCAGCCGGCTTGGAGACCAGGCGGTCTGGCGGTCTACCCTGGCAGTCTCTATTCCTCTCTGGTGGTAGCCGTGCGGTTAGCCCTGCTGTCTAACCGCGCGGCTTGTGCGGTTTGTTTTGTATAGTCCGCTTAGTCCTGTAAATTATAGTCTCACATCTCTTATTTGTATTCTCTCATCTCTCCTCCATTCTATATAAAGGAGGGCATACCTTTGTAATAGATATCTTTTTTGGATAATAAAATTTCAATTATTCAAAAGTCTATCCGTTTGTTCTTTTCTATTCGCTACTTCTAACAAAGGGTAAGGGAATCAACCAATAACAAAATAAGTACCTTGCGAAAGGGAACGCTGGGCGTAATCCCAACACAGTTTCTAGTGCCCCTTGAGAGCCCTTCACAGGGAATACCGGGGGCAGTCCTGGGTTAACGTAAACTGTTTTAACAAGCTGAAAAGAGTAACGTAGTAATTAGGGTTGCACATTTCACAAACACTGTAGCACCAGAAGTTAGCTGGGATCTTCGGCTCGGATGGTTAAAAGACGGACTTTGGGTCCAGGGAGCTTCGGCTCGCTTGTTGAGACGGACGTTTTGGTCCGGGGAGCTTCGACTCGGTTTTTGTTTACGCTAAATTTGCATGTGCATAAAAGGAAAGAGAAATTAAGGTGGTGGGTCTTCGGTATTGGAGGGTCGATGCACCGACGCCAATACGTTGACTCGGCAAGTGTGGTTAGCACTTCGCCAACAGAAGTCTGGTGCGCCAGCCGACAAGAGTACGCAGGAGTCTGCTTCGTGCACCAAGCGTTGAGGCGTACGATAGGTCTGACCGGTAGTGCTTTACTGGTTTAGAGGTGGGCGAGGCCCAACCCACCGCTTCCGTCTGCCACTACGGAGGTATCCGGGAGGTTACGGCTCCAGAAAGGGGGAACTAAAGGTCTGTGTGCACAGAGTCGGGTGTGTGTGTTGCACTTGCATGATCCATCATACCCACTTGCATGTCATAGCATAATCGAATCATTTAACCCCTGACACCTAATGTATAAGTGGAATGGGACACTTATACATTAGGACCTGCAAAACGACCCC
Organism: Platanthera guangdongensis; assembly: GCA_039583875.1. NCBI lineage: Eukaryota > Viridiplantae > Streptophyta > Magnoliopsida > Asparagales > Orchidaceae > Platanthera > Platanthera guangdongensis. Next base: position 153,662,901 of record CM077150.1, read on the forward strand.
TTGGTCTATAAGCTTGTGTGGGCAAGTTTATAAATTAAGGTTAATTTTGGATATATATATTTACTGCTGTTTGATAACCGACACCCCAACGTATAAATTGGTATGAGACTTTTTATACGATGGGAGCTTTGCAGAAGACCCCTTGGCTTATGTGTTCTCATATAAGTCAAGGTTACTTTTCATATTTCAGCTTATTGTCTTTACATGCTATAGACTTTGCTAGTATAGGGCCGCTGCCATCTGCTTTTGATTTTCTCCACCTTCAAGTCCTCCCCTTTCTTCCTCTCCGCTCGGTGCCTAGGAGTCGTGGGGGAAGGGGCGGGGGATGATAGGACTTAGACTTTTAGACTAACGGTTTTCGAACCGCATCATTTAGGGGATCGTGGAGACCAGCATGGAGGAGCAGCCCCAGAGACCGGTGCGCTTGGAGGTGGGGCAGTCTAGCTCCGGAGTTCATACAGCCGGGACCGTGAGTCTCGACCTTGAGTAGTTTTTCTGCTTCCGCTTGAGTGATTTTGTAGTGAGGATATGATGTACCGGGCATAAGCCCGTATTTTGCTACTCTGATGTTTTATTCTGTGGACACTCCCTTCGTGGAGTTATATTTATTATGACATGTGATTCTCTGTGGACTGCAATTTGCATTTACATTATTGTGCTACTTTTCTGTGATCGAAATCAGCCGGCAGAATCGGCGCTTTGTGGTGAGGACCCTTCAGGGCGTGAAGGAGTCACCGCAAAACGGCGGTTCTGGGCCTAAGACGCCGGTGTCGAAAAAGAAAAAAAAAGGGGGGTCTTACACAGATAAATACAGAAGGGCAATATCACTACAGTAACTTGAAGTTCTAGACCAGAGTGATAACAGCCATCTGAAGAAGAAGAAGAAGAACTCATCACTATCAAGAGTCTTCTTCTTCCTTCATTTCTACAAGACAACTTCAAAGACAACAAATACTTTATCAGTCAGAAGTTCCTAAAGATACTCTGCTCCAGGCCTGAAGATTGAAGGTCTATCACCCTGAAGCAAAGCTTCCAGCATACCTGAACCAATCAATATCTCAGGGGGAGCCTTTGCTAACATCATTCCACTTGAATCTTCTCTCTGATTGTTGACAGAGAAGATAACATCACTCTCTCACCACCTCCTGTACAAAGGGTTGTCATCTCCCTTCAAAAGTGATTCCTGATTGCAAGTCTCCTTATCAAAAGACTTGAGGGTTTGGTTTTTGGGGACCTGATCAAAACCCATTGGTGACAGTCACCTGATCAAAAACCTGAGTGGATTCCTACCAGGGTGGTAGAAGAGTGGACTACCCAGATTTGGGGAACCACTATAAATTTCCTTGTGTCTTCTGTGTTACTTGATCTGCCTCCTTGTTTATTTTGTTTGGTATTTTTTGCTGTGACTCAGCTCTAGTATTTTTTATATATCTATCACTTTCAGTTTCCATGGGGAGAAAGGGAAGAATGAGAAGAGTAGTAGGAAAATACCTTGCTTTCATGGTCAAAATAGGAGAAGTTTGAAGGGGTTAGGTCGCCAGCCTAACCAACATTGTCGGCGATAGAGACTGGAGGTAGTAGCGCGCGTAGGGGGTTTGGGCATCACATGATTGGGTGAAAAAATCCGTAAGGCTCCACTAATATAGAAAATGAGTTTTTAGAATTTTTTATTTGATTTGGGTATTGTATTTAAAAATTTCTCACAATTTATTAAAAAGTTATTTATATATCTATATAACACCACTCTATTATTAAGGAATTGAAATTATGTTCCCACTATTCAAAAGAAATAAGATTTACTATTTTTGTAGACTACCCACCCTCATACAATAGCGGGGATTTATCAGTATAGTGATTAAATTGTTATCAGAGAGCTTATTTTATAAATATAAAATTGATAAATTATTTAAACGATATTTGATTAAAAATGCAGAATTAATTTAACTATCCTAAATAATTTTTATAAAAATATATGTAATAAATTTTTATATGTATGTACAAATAAAAGTAAAAGTGTGACCGTCTTCTAAAATATTGATCTAAAAAGTTAATTATATAATAGTTATTGAAGTATGAGTTTCTAAGAGTCAATTTGTTTCGGCAGAGACGATGATAAAAAGAGTTGTGAGAATGTAGTTGTGAGAATGAAGCTGTGAGAATGAAGATGTTAAGAATGAAGAAGCGGTTTGATAAAACAGCGGTGACAGAACTGTTTAAAATGGAAAAATAGTTAGTAAAATAACGGACGGCGTTTATGTCACGTTTAATTATAAAAAATTATAATTACACTAATTAAAATGAATTATAATTAATATTTATTATAAATTTAATTTATTAAAAAAATGATAATATTAATAATACTAATCAATATCATAATACAATAATAATAATAATAAATTCAGAACTTTACTTAGATCACCGGAAACAAAAAATTAGATCACGGGAGGAGGAGCTTCTTCAAGGCGTCTCGCCGGCATCCATGGCATAAATTCTCGCCGGCGTCCGCGTCGGAGTACGAGATGTAGTTTTTTGTGCCAAAGAAATACGTTTAACTAGGCGGTGGCAGTGAGAACGCTCCGTTGAAGAGGAGATCCAAGCTCCTGTCGGAAAACTCTGATGGGAACGCTAAAAATTGACACGTTAACAACGGAACGGTCGAATCAAACAGATCAATATGCCCAATGACATTTAGATACCAACGCAACCGAGTTAGAACGGTCAAACAAAGTGACCCGAAGTTACTAACGCCAGATATCCTCTCATGTACGGAAAATTGTTTCATTTTATCATTATTTTTATTTTATCTATTACAGGCTTACAGCTGTGAATTTTAAATTGGAAAAATTCAAAAGTTTGTATTATTCCGAATAATTTTAAAAAGAACATCATATTCTCATTTTTAACCCAAGAGTAATAAGTATATGAAATATTATTAAGGTGATATTATTTGCAGATCTATTTTGACTAATAGCAACTAAAGAAAGGGTAATGGCATATCGAGAATTTTAATATCAGATCGGGACTATTAAGGACAAATCAAACTATTATTTGCAGACAAACATAAAAATTCAAAATTTAATCAAACATGTAAAATTAAATATAAAGACTTGTCATTTAAATTATAAAACATCCTATAAGATACAAAAATTCCAAAGTGAATCATCTGACGGGCTTCATCCTTCAAAAACTTGAAAAGATTTCTATTATCTTTATATTATAAGCAAATTTCAAAAGAGGCATGGTATAACATTTATCTTCCCAAAATACTCCTCAGTTATGGTGTAATATTTTAATACCAAAATACCCTAATTTTTCTTATTCCTTTACTCATTTGTGTGATTTTTTTTGTCATTTGATCATAAATTTCTTATTCTCCTACTCATTTGCATAGTTTTTTTTCTTATTCCCCTACTCGCTGCCCCACCAATGTTGCCGCCCTCACCAATGTCGCCGCCCCCGCACAATGTCGCCGCCCCCGCCCAATGTCGCCGCCCCCGACCATTGTCGCCGCCCCCGACCAATGTCGGCGCCCCCGACAAATGTCGCCGCACCCGACAAATGTCTCCGCTCCAGACCAATGTCGCCGCCCCGCACGGGGTCTCCCGTGCACGACTGCTTGTTTCATATATCTATATAAAAATATGTATATTTAGTAGAGATAAATTATAATGTATACCTAAACTTCATGAATCGTATTGAGGTGCTATTATTAGCAAATCCATTTTCATTTCAGGAAAATCAGAAAAAACAGATTCAGTCATTTTGTTTGCATTTTTCTCTCTTCCCAAATATTACTACTAGCAAACTAATCTTGTTTTTTTTTTGCAAATTTTGAATTTTAAGACTCAAATATTTTTCATTTGAAAAACATATCAATTTGACAACAACTTTCATGTTGACCATTTTTTGATTTGAAATAGTTTAGGCCTCTAATTTGGGCCCGAAAAAAGACACCCGGAACGAGTCGTCCATACATATATTCGGCGTGACTTTTTTCATGGGTCAAAACGGGTGTCTAAACTGTTTCAAATCAAAAAATGTTCAGCATAAAAGTTGTAGATCTCGTCGAGATGTACAACTTTTATGTTGAACACTTCTCATGAAAATGCATTTATAAGATGCAGTTCAAAAAAACGTCTGTATTCTTATAGACACTGACCTCGCATATACAACACATCCATATAGAAATTAAAAATTAAATATATTTTGAGGCACCTGCAACTCAATTTATCGTTTCATGGGACAGAGAGTATTTTATCTTTTTTGGATTGAAATCTAGGGTTTCAAATATATTTTCGGATTTTATGACGAGTGGCGGCTACACGTTCCCGGTATTGTCCATCATCCCAATTGTATTTTTAATCAATAAATTCTGATTTTCTTATTACAGATAAATCTTGTGTTTGAAATTGAGCGTAAGATCTGTCATTTGATACGGCGACGTAAAAGTTACTTTGGATGAGATTTCAGTGGACTTTGTCTCTTCATGGCAGTTAGATAATGTAAGAAGAAGAAAAAGAAGCAAGTGCATTAAACTTAATTTCTTGGCAACTACATATCTGCTCATACAAATGCTAGTAATAATACGTTTTAAAAAAATATATTTTTTATGCTATTTTGCTAGTAACAAAATGGTTTTCAAATAATCATTTTCAAATATGAAGGTTTGTTAATAGTAATGGTTTGCTAGAAATCAAAACGGATTTGCTAGTAACAACACCCATCATATTGTTGTACTACGCTCCTCAAAATGTGCAAATAGTAAGACCAAGGATATCATTATTACATTTTAAATCTCCATATAAAATTACATTTTAAAAGTTATTAAACTAGTAAGCATATTGAACACGTGAAATTAAATATTAGACTATTATTTGATACGCATCAAACAATTGAATCTCATTTATTAGCAAATTCTTGAGGATATTTCTTCAAATTTGGTAATTATTGCAGGTCAACGTGATGTTCTTGTTGACCGGTCTAAAATGAGTCATCTTTAAGTCAGGAGTGGTCGAGCGCACAAATAGTCAAAAAAGAACGAGACGGCTGACAAGAAGATTTTTTAACATGAAAAACTATGAAAGGGGTAAAAATCACGTAGTCAGGGCTGTGCCGACCAAACATCCATTATCATGGTGTTGCTGCAAGGATTTGTTGAGAATGCGAGTGCGACATGTCGCCTCTCATTGGAATTGTTGAGAGAGAAGGCTCTGAGGGTTATAGGTCACCACTCACAGAGATAAGTTGTTGGGTATTGTATCACACAATAGCCCTGATTTGAAGAAGCGACCCCTGAAATAAGTTGAATTGAGGGTGTATTTGATGTTAGTTTTAGTTGTCCATGGTGCATGTTATTATTGTCAAGTACAAACCATTTTCAGGCTACAATGGCTCTTCAAACACAGTTATGTGCAATGTAGTCCGTCATTATATAGAACATCGTGTTAACCCATGTGTAATCTCTCTAATGAAGTGTACTTCATCTAGCATCACAAAGGAAATGGACATTCAAAAGTTGCAGATTCTGTATAAGGAAAATTCGTCGAGTGATCACGTGAGATCTCATTAATTTCGTCGAGTACTCACGTAACCACTCGTTGAATTCATTGAGTGATCTTAGGAGTGTTGAAAATTATGAAGTGAAAGTGGTTGATAGAGCAGACCGCGCGGACTGCGCAGTCCGAGTTCGCGGCCTGGGTGGACTGACGGTGCGGCCTGGGTGGTCAGTGGCCACGGTAGACTTGACGGCTTGGGTGTCTATTGGAGCGGCCTGGGCGGTCTGTCTTTGGTGATCTGGTGGCGGTGCTCAGCTCGGCCTGCGGTTCTGCAGATAGCTTGTTCATGGAGTAACCGGACGGATTGGCAATGAGTCCGCGGGTTGTGGCGGACTTAGTTGGAGTCCGCGGAGTATGCTGTTGCGGATATGGTGGAGGTCGTGAGATCGACATTGGTCCTTGCCTTGATCTCTTGTGATGCGGCGGTTGATAGCTGGATTCATGTTGGCAGACTATTTTTTGGGGCTTGCGGCCTAGCTTAGTGCCCGCCGAGCTCGCACCAGTTGTTTGGTGAGATGTTGGACTTGGTCACACTTTGTGATAAGTCCAGGGTGTCCGTAGAGTCCGCTGTTGACCGGGAGATCTTCCTGTTGGTCGTGGACTCGTGTGGCGGGCTAAAGCCGTGTTCGCGAGTTGTGCGGACTGGTGCCATGTCCGTGTATAGCTTACAGATTGATGCAGAATGTGGCTGTAGTGGTGTCCGGGTACTGTGCAGTGTGGCGGACTGGCGCGGTGTTTGCGAGCTAGGCAGGCTAATACCTTGTCTGCATGTAGCGTGCGTACTGTCGCAATGATCGGGATGTTGCTGTGTCATCATACTACAATGGGTGCAGACTGGTGCGGTGTCCGCCGGGTGGTGGACTGTCTTCTTGACTTGGCGCCTGGCGAGTTGGCTGGAGTCCTGCCTAGTCCTTGCGGACTCGGCAGATTGGGATTTCCTAGCTGCGGGCTGGGGTGGTGACTCTATTCACTTGGGCGGTGACCACACTGCTCACCCCACCTATAAATAGAACCCCCCAACACTTCTACAGTAACTGAGAGAAGAGTAAGTTGAGCGTAAATCAATTGTTGCGGACTTAGTTTTCAGGTCACGCGGTTTGAGAAGTATTATCCGGTTGCTGTTTGCAGGTTGTGCGGCTAGCACTGTGAAGCCCGACGTCTTGTTCTGATCAAGGTCAGGAAGCAGTGAAGCTTGTGGTTTACAATCAGCGGTTGCAGCAGGTCGCATTTGGCGGCCAACCAATCTTCTCTCTATCAATTGAAGTCTAAGTTGAATAACCAGGTTGCCGGTCTCGGCGGACTCTGCGGTCTGTTCATTCAGTATGCGGGCGGCTTGTAGGGCGTCCGTCAGTAGAATAACAGGTTGTCCCCAGTTTGTGCGGACTCCGTAGATCAGTGATAGCAGTAACGGCTTGGCGGTCTTGGCGAACTTGGCTGACAAAGTGGTCTCCGAGGCAGTCCGCCCGGCTTGAAGATTACTTTTGCTTGTTTACCTTTTTTTAGTACTTGGCGAAATCATGTCTTGCCATGTATACCTGACCCTATAAAGATTGATAGTTGATTAATGCAAGATCTGTGTTTGCTCTTCATTGTTACTGATACATAGCTCAGTTTATGTTTGGAGTGTTCCTGCGCGTAGTTCTCGCTTTCTGCTTGATCAAGTGATCATCTTGATAGTTTTGGAATTGTTTTCATGATACCAGAACTACCAGTTGATCAGCTTGAGATATTTCAACATGGTATCAGAGGGAATAGTGGCTTGAGCAGTGAGCTGTGATCAACCTCAGATTGTGCCCTGCACTTCTGGAAGCTTTGTGATCAGTGGTGTCTTGCAATGGAAGGAGCTTACGGAAGAGGTTTTGGCATTGAACTTCTTACAGCGACTAACTTCAGGAAGTGGAAGTCGTGTATGAATATCTATCTCTTGGGCTAGGAGTTGTGGGAGGTCATTGGTGGTGACGACAAGAAAGAGATAATTGCTGCTACCGGTACTGCTGAGGAAGTGAGAGTATGGAGAAGAACTAATGCAAAGGCAGAGTTTGCTCTCAAACGGGCTGTCTCACATGAGCTCTTTGATCACATCTTAGGATGTGAGTCTGCTGCAGAGATTTGGACAACCATTGAGGGTTTGTTCAACTAGAAGAATGTGGCAAGGCTGCAGTTCCTGGAGAATGAGTTGGCTAAGGCAACTCAAGGTGATCTTTCAATCTCTAAGTTCTTCCTCAAGATGAAGAACCTGTGCGCTGAAATATCAGCATTGGATCCTGATGAGCCCATCTCTGAAGCAAAGTTGAAGAGGCACATAATTCGCTGGTTACGGAAGGAATATGTGGCCCTTATGACCTCCGTGCAAGGGTGGGCAACTCAACCTTATCTGGTGGAGCTGGCAAACTTGCTAGCGTCACAGGAGAGCTTGGCCAGACAGATGACCGGTGTGACTATCTCTGAAGGAGGTAGTGAATCTCTCATCACTGAGAAGAAGAAGAAGAGATGGGAGAAGAAGAAGAAGCCTGCTACTGAAGAAGGGCCTTCAACCTCTTATCAGCAACAGAGGAGCTCTGCTCCTAAGAAGAAATGGAAGAAAGATTTGAAGTGCTACAGATGCAATCAGGAAGGCCACTTCAAGCGCCACTGCAAAGTCAAGTTGCAACCTGGGCATGTTGAAGGCAAGGAGGCAGCTTGTTCCAGCTCTAAGGAAGCAGGGTGGGGAGGAGCTTTTCTGACAAGCACGTGTGTTCGTGCTCTTGCCACCGTTGACTACCAAGATGACTGGATAGTAGACTCGGGGTGTGGCCATCACCTCACTGGAGACGAGTTGAAGTTCTCATCTCTACAACCGTTCTCAAGTAAAGAAGCAATTATTACAACTGATGATTCTGTTCATTCTGTAGAGAAGGAGGGTGTTGTTTTTTTGGATAGTACTCAGAGTCCGCTTACTCTAAGGAGTGTGTACCACGTTCCTGGCATGAAGAAGAACCTCTTCTCATTGACTAATGCAGTTGACGCGGGCTTTCAAGTTCTGTTTGGTCTAATAGAAGTAAGGTTTCTCCGCAACATATCAGCGATTAAGGCTGATGTTGCTCATGTAGGGAGAAGAGTAAGAGTCTTGTTTGTTTTATCAACAAGCTCTTATGTTGATCGGATGAGGTCTAATGATAGCGCGGCTATCTGCCATGAAAGACTAGGGCACGTGGGGATGAAAAAGCTGAAGGCTATGTAAATGAGTAGCCTGGTGAAAGGCTTGCTGAAGTTGTCCTCCTACGGAGATGACCACGTTTGCGCAGGATGTCAGTACAATAAGGCTCATCGCCTTCCGTTTGATAAGTCTCAAACGAGGAGCAAGGCACCATTAGAATGCATCCATGGTGATTTGATGGGGCCAATAGTAACAGCTAGTCTTGGAGGCAACAAATACATGTTGGTTTTTATTTATGACTACTCAAGATACACTTGGATGTATTTCATGAAGGAGAAGTCGGCAGCTTTCCAATAGTTTGTGGAGTTCAAGGAGCTGGTGTGTAACGCCGCCATTCGTCATATGGAATATAATGGTGGGTCCGGCCGGGGCCCCACGCCATATCTCACAAATAAACGGCGGAATCACGTATGAATATCAAAATCACGTTCTACTCGCATCTTAACTCAGAGCGTTCTAGCGAAAGCATTTTAAGTTGAAAGAACTCAACATAATGAATGTCCACTAAATATATAAACCACACATTTATATATATCATCAGGAATGTATACACATATACGAACGCTCATGGCCTTATGGTCTTACAACTGTCTCTTTACAAATATGGTTTCATATATCGGCACGTAGGCCGGCCATTCATGAAATATAAGACTTCGCACGGCCTTCAAGGGCCTTTAAGCCGCAAGGGATTCAGCCCACTCAATTCAATTCAGCCCGTCAGCACCTGTAGTTGGACATCCACACCAAGGGTGGTAAACAAAACAACGGTCAGCATTAACTGACAAATTATAATGACCCTAGCCCTAACCCGGGGCTGTGGTTCCTTCCATGTATGCATCACAATCACAACATATATCTATATCACAATAAGTGTTCTCAAGCACAACAACATCACAAGCGCCCACCTCGGCTAGATGCTCCGTGCACTCAGGGCACATTTATGGTGTACCGAATCATCCTTGGCACCTCCACTGATCAGAGGCTTTTAACTTGTTGGCTATGGGCCTTAGTCTACCACAACACGGGTGTTGGGGACATCCTCGCCCATCCTACTTAGAGGTGCTAACCTCACGACAACCATTGAGCATTTTAGATCGACCCACCAACGTGGGTGCAACAACCAGGGTCTGGCTTACAGACCCCCATTTGTATTGCCACCAATCGACCTCTCATAACACAGGTACAGGTCAGCCCTTTCCCGTTGCTCAATTCGTCAATAACGTAGATCTTGACGCGGGTCGGCTTTCCATTTCCTGATCAGCCCACATCTCTCACAGAGCCACTTCCCAGTTCAGCACACACAACACAGGGGCTCATACTGTAAGACCCCCCTCCCGGAATACAAGACACGAAACGAAGGGGGTCTTATGCCCAGAACAGCCGCCTTGCGGTAGCATTAGCACACAGGATAACCTGTACCACAAGACGCCTATCCTGCCGGCTATAACCAATATCAACCAATGCCAACCCAACCAAAAATATAATAGAAGTCCATCCGCACATAAGTATCATAGGTCCAAAAGTACATCAAGAAAAGAAGCTACGTCAAGCTTCTAAAGTATCAGAGTACAGCTAAAACATGCCCAAAGGGGCTACATCAAAATCTCTCAAAACTCACATCGGTGACTAACGGTAGCGACGTCACCGACCCTTCAGGCCCTATCGTCCTAGACTGGCTGTCCTGCTGCATAATCTGTTGCTGCTCTACCTGAGGTGTTTCCTCTTAAAAAGGAAGACGTAGCAACCGTTAGTCATAAAGACTAAGTGACTTTCACATCCGCTCCCCCGGTGACTCCTCGCACCGGGCGGAGAAAGGAACAGGGGTACAATATATATAATAATATAAGCAGGTACAAGTTGGTGGAATAAGTACATATGTCGTGAGCAGCAGTAGAATAAATGTATAACATCATTAACAACAGTCTATTCTAGCAATTCTACAAGAGCTATATCAATCCATCAAGTATATAGATCTACAACAGGAAAGTAACTTAACTTATAAGAATGCCCATACAAACTTATAAGTTAAGGATCGGCTTAACAGTAAAGTAACTCATCGTATAGGAGTGACCATACAAACTTATACAATGAGGATCTTGTGTATGCAATGTGATGTAATGGTATGTATGCAATGTAATGACTCACCCACGATCACGCACATGCAATCACTATGTCGACACAGACTTGTAGTTCCCACTTTTCGAGTAGGTAGCTAATCTCTCAGGCATCAACCGTCGTGGCCAGGCGGTGACAGTAGAGCGGGCTTCTCTACTACTAAGCGGGAATCCACACTACCTCGCTTAGGCCTCCATATGCCTCAATGCTAATAACACAACAGCAGAGCTCACATGCGTTCTACGGCTCAGTTGGAGTCTCGGGTAGCTGTGCACCGAGAACCAAGCCCCGATATGGCCTATGTTGTAACCCGGAAGGAGACTCGAAAAAAGTACGAGGACCAAACCCAACCGTTCACTTAGCACGGATGGAGCCCCGGGAAATGAGCACCGAGGACCAAGCCGAACCGCCCAAGGTCTAACTGTCAACTCCCGTCGGTGTGACGACTAGCGAGCTCGTAGACCTGCCACACTATACTTAACCCAGGATTACGACACCGCGTGTCCACTCACACCGCATTCAATTTCACATTATCGTGGCACGGAAGGAGCCTCGGGAATTAGGACCGAGGACCAAGCCCAACCATCCACTTGACACGGAAGGAGCCCCGGTAAATGAACACCGAGGATCAAGCCCAACCGTCCATTTATGTCTCTTCTCAACATTATCCAAACCTATGCGATCAACCCCGCACTTACATCCTTTCACAATGCTACCCGTAGGGAGATACCACTCTAAGCATTGGACTACAAAATACATTCCGTACATACTTTCACAATACTACCCGTAGGGAGACACCCCTCTAAGCATTGGACTACTAAATACATTCCGTACATCCTTTCACAATGCTACCCGTCGGGAGACACCACTCTAAGCGTTGGACTACTAAATTCATTCTGTTAAACAATTATTCACATGGCCATATATTAGCATCCTACACTTCATTTCCAAATGATATCAACACATTGTTAATATGATGCGCATTCCAATTGGTTCACAAAATTGAATCATCCTTACGATCCAAACTCATCAACCCATTCGTTCCCTAATTTCCACTAAATCGTTTCGTTCAATTACGTTTCACTTCACCATTGGTTTACGAGAGATCTATCCAGCAATTCACATCAATCATTCATGCTATTTTCCACAATCTCTCTCCCAACTCGTACCTTGGATTTGCATAAACCAGAGAACAGAACTTGTAGGAAACCTGCTGGACAACCACTTCGATTTGGCATTCCTGAGTCCACGAGACTCGTATGAAGTAGTATAACCATTCATTGGAAAGGTATTTCCAAGAACTACAACTTTTGTATTCGGTCCCTCACCCAGATCAGAACGTAACACACTTGAAATCGGCTTCAAATCCTACTGCGCACCGAATACAGTTTCTGCACATTTAGCTTGTCGGCCATCGAGTTCGATCAGACTTTCCCGTGGCAACATACTTCGCCTCAAGACGTGTAACCACTCGTTGGAAAGGTATTTCCAAGAGCTATGACATTCATGTTTAGTCGAAAGCCTAGATCTGGATGTATAATATCGAAAAATAGCCATGAAGATCGCTGCGTGCAGAACACAGATTTCTGCACGCATCTTAAGGCAGAATGAACAACATCGGTTCATCTTCCTGCTCTAGCCGATCTTCCCCAAATCACAACCAGACTTCCTCCTCCCTAATTCACCATCATAAGGCCACTTCTCTCCACGAAACCATCATCCATCATCACATAGAAGGAGGGAGAGGTTGAAGACGTCTAATCCCTAGGACACAAGTCCTAGCATGGCCTCTTTCCTAGAAAGCTTATTCTCTCAAATCAAGACTCTCTTGAGTCGATATCTCTCCTAGGAAATAACTAGAGATTTAGCATCAAGGTAGATGGGAGGAAGCTCACCTCGTTTTCGGCATTTCCACCATTTCTGGCCAAGGATCTTGTCACTCTTCTTGGCGGCATCTTCTTCTCCTCGGCGGCGGCAATTCTTCACGGGGTGTAGGTTGGCTCCAGCACCTCCTTCCTCTTCTCCAGCAGTTTTCCCACAGAAATGGCTTGGAAGAGAATGAAAAATGGCTAGGGTTTCTTTCCCCCTTTATGTGGAAACAACACGGGTAGGGACACACTCGTGTCCTTACCCGTATCCTGCTCGGGTGAAGCGTCGTCGACGGTTCGACTACCGTTTCGATACACAAACACGGGAAGGGACACACCCGTATCTCTACCCGTATCCAAGTGACACGGCTGTGTTTCTGCCCGTGTCCTACTCGGGACACACTTCATTGAGTTCCACTCGACGCACATGTGTAGGGACATGCGAGTGTCTCTACCCATGTCCTACTCGAGACACACTTCATCGAGTTATACTCGACACACACGGGTAGGGACACGCCCGTGTCTCTACCCTTGTCCTGCTCGGGACACACTTCGTCGAGTTCTACTCGACACACACGGGTAGGGACACGCCCGTGTCGCTACCCGTGTCCTCATACACACGGGTAGGGACACGCCTGTGTCACTACCTGTGTCCTTCTCTGGAAGGTCCACGAATTTCCAACTCTGGCACCAGAGTACCACACAGGTATGGACACGTCCGTATCACTACCCGTGTCCTACTCTTGACTGACTTCACCTCCCCTACACAAGTGTAAGGCTAATTGCGTATACCCCCCCTGAGCCCAAGTCAGCTCTCCTGACTCAAAAGCATGCACGAGGGGCCTAGCGCAAATCGGGACGTTACAAATTCTATAAACAAAATAAAATATTTCGTCCCCAAAATCAAGCTAAGGCTATGGGGAGAGAAATGCATGACATAAATTAAATGTATGCTTTTTTTTTAAAAAAAATTACCTTGATGAAACAACTCCGGGTAGCGCTTTTGCATCAAGTCCACCGGCTTCCATGTATACTCCTCTTTCCCATTATTAGACCACAACACCTTTACGAAAGGAAAACTCTTGCCACACAAAATTCTTGTCTCATTGTCTACTATCCGCACCGGCACTAGTCGCACAGACCTATCAGTCGCTACTGCTCCATTAGTGGTGGGTATATATTGATCGGGCTGCAACAACGCCTTTCGAAGTGACGAAACATGGAATACGTCATGAAGATTCTCTAGCTTTGGCGGTAACTCTAACCGATAGGCCAAAGGGCCGATCCTTTCCAATATAGTGTAAGGCCCAACATACCTTGGGCTAAGCTTCTTCACACCACGTACCCGTGACACTCAATGCGTCGGCCTGATCTTTAGAAACACTTTGTCACCCACTTTAAATTCCACCATCCGATGCTTTGCATTATAATATTTCGCCTGCCGACTTTGAGGCTCAAGCATATGGTCCCGTATTAGTCTAACAACCGCATCAGTATCATCAATGTACTCAATTCCCAAAACCTTCGGGTCTTCATCTTGCACCCAAGACAAGGGGGATATACACCTTCTTCCTTAAAGGGCTTCATGGGGCGCCATCCCGATGATAGCTTGATGGCTGTTGTTGTATGAGAATTCTACCAGGGGTAAGAGCCTTTCCCATGGCTCTCCGCTATCCAACGCACACAACCTCAATAGGTCCTCCAATGTTCTGATGGTCCTCTCAGACTGCCCATCCGTATGAGAATGAAACGCTGTGCTAAAGGTAAGGCGCTGACCCAAGTACGCCTGTACGACCTTCCATTCCTTAGAGGTAAACCGACTATCCCGGTCAGAAATAATTGTCCTTGGCACGCCATGATACCGCACAAACTGCTCCACGAAGAGGCGTACCAAAACATCCACATGAGCTTCTTTCCTCATAGGAATAAACATGGCTACCTTTGTCAGGAGGTTAACGATTACCCACACTGAATCATTCCCTGAGCGTGAGCGATGCAATCTGTGGACAAAGTCCATGGAGACATCCTTGAACTTCCACTCGGGGATGGGCAATGACTGTAATAATCCATCGGGGCTCCTGCACTCTGCCTTCACCCTTTGACAGGCGTCGCATCGCATAACAAAATATCTGACATCCCTCTTCATTCCCGGCCAACACATGGTCTTCCGCAAGTATTCATACATCTTGGCAATCCCAGGATGCACAGAATACTGAGTGCAATGTGCCTCTCTCAGGATATCTTCCCAAATTTTACCGCCTTTGGGAATGTAGAGCCGGTCATGGAGATGGATGAGGCCATCTTTTAGGGAATACTCGTCAGTAGTCCCATCTTTGATTGACTTGATTGTCGGGGCCAGAGCCGCATCCTTTCCTTGCTCCGCCCGGATTCGATCTCGAATATCATAGACTCTGCTCATCCCAGTCAAGTACCCCATATCCCTTTCCGAATGGTCTTTATATACCAGGGTAATTTCCATCTCTTCGAGTATCCGAGATAATTTCATACTCACCAATCGGGACTCAGGACTTGCTTCCGGTACCTTTCTGCTCAGGCATCAGCTACAGAATTTGCTTTTCCGGGGTGGTGGTTCAAAGTAAATTCATAGTCACACAAAATTTCTAAACACTACCGCTGTCTCAAATTCAATTCCTTCTGAGTATGAACGTACTTTAAGTTTTTGTGGTCTGAAAAGATCTCGTAGTGGATGCCATATAGATAGTGCCTCCAAACCTTCAAGGCGAATACCACTGCTACCAATTCCAAATCATGTACTGGGTAGTTGATTTCATGCTTCTTCAGCTGTCTTGAAGCATATGCAATCACATGCCCGTGATGCATCAATACCGCTCCCATTCCTTGATATGATGCGTCAGTGAAAACTTGAAATCCTTCCTTCCCGGATGGAAGGGCTAGGATGGGTGCGGATGTAAGTATGTCCTTTAGTTCCTAGAACGCAGTTTCACACTGGGGTGTCCACTCATATGACACATCTTTCTTTGTCAGAGAAGTAAGAGGAAGTGCAATCTTTGAGAATCCTTTTACGAACTTGCGATAGTACCCGACAAGTCCAAGGAAGCTCCGCACATCGGCCGCTGACTTCAAGGGAGACCACTCCTTCACGACACGCACTTTGGCCGGATCCACAGCTAGTCCAGCCCCACTGATAACATGGCCCAAGAAGGCAACCTCTTTAAGACAGAATTCGCACTTGCAAAACTTGGCAAACAAGGCGTGCTCTTTTAGCTTCCTTAGTACCAAGGTCAGATGTTCGATATGCTCCTCCTCTGTCTTTGAGTAGACCAAAATGTCATCGATGAAGACAATGATGAAAATGTTTAGATAAGGCTCAAACACATTGTTCATCAGACTCATGAAAGCTGAAGGGGCATTTGTGAGCCCAAACGGCATTACGGTGAACTCGTATAGTCTATACCTTGAGCTAAAAGCCATTTTCTGGATGTCCTCCTCTTGTATCCTCAATTGGTAATACCTCGAGCGCAAATCCAACTTGGAAAAATAATGCGCTCTACCAATTGGTAGAACAACTCATCGATCCGGTGTAGCGGATAGGTGTTCCGTACCGTCAATCGGTTGAGCTCCCGATAGTCAATGCATAACCGTAAGGTACCATCCTTCTTCTTCATGAATAGAACAGGGGCTCCCCAAGGTGATGAGCTGTGGCGAACAAACCCTGATTCCACCAGTTCTTGCAACTGAACTCTAAACTCTGCGAGTTCCTTCGGGGCCATCCGGTAAGGGGTCCTGGAGATGGGCTTAGCAACTGGTACTAGCTTAATTTGATAATCTACCCCTCTATGCGGGGTAATCCTGGCAATTTCTCTATAAATACCTCGGGGAAATCTCGCACCACCCGCACATCCTTGATATCCAACGTCATCTCCTTCAACTCGAAACAAATCATGAAGACTTCATCCCCCTTCATATGGGGTTTTAAAGACTGAACTGAAGATAACAACATACGAGGTGTAAATCTAATACCTTGAAAGACGACTTCAGAGTCCCCATTCCTCAAGGAAATTTGCTTCTCCACGCAGTCAATTCTTGCGTAGTGCCAATCCAGCCATGCCATGCCCAGTATGAGATCGAATTCTGGCATTCTCAAAACTGTGGCAGGGGTTTCTAAGAGCTTTCCTCCAAGAAGAACATCTTATTTACACTTCGCGGTTGCAGTCATCTCAGAGCCGTCTGGGAGGCGTATCTTCAAGCAATACCTATGAAGTATTGCACTCCTTCAACATCTTTAATGAAGTCTTCAGACACAAAAGAGTGCGAGACACCGGTATCGAATAACGTATATGCCGGTTTCCCACCGGCTACCACAGTGCCTAAGTACCAATAGCAATACTCAATGCTAGATATCTAGTACGTCTTAAGCAACTTAAGTTTAAGAATGAAAATGTGATAACTAACTGTAACATACCTGCAATCACCTCCTCAGGGTTTCGCTCCTGTGTCATGTCCAGTGCGAACACTTGATTCCGATCAGGTCCGAGATTTCCTCGTCATGGTCCTCGTCCTCGACCACGCATATGTCCCCGCCCTCTTAGAGATGCCGGAGGGAGAGCAAGAGGAGCATTCCCAAATAGCTGTGGGCAGTAACGTCGGATGTGGCCCGGTTGGTTGCATTGGAAGAACACTCGCTCATACCATCCTTCAGGTTGTTGGAAGTGTTGGAGCTGCAGAGGTGGAGGCAATGTTGGCGGCTGCGGAACCGGGCGTCCATTCTAAAATTCTGGTGGAAACGCCCACCACCTCTCCGATATCCTCTTCCTCCTCTGTTATCATGCCTCCTTCTTTTACTAGGGCCAGCTTCCATCACACCCTCAGCGGGTCTCTTACCACTGCCCCGGTGGTCTGCCTTTAGCCTTTTCGCCATGTCAATTATTTTTGATAAACTGGAGTCCGCTATAAACAAAAGGGCCTGTCTCAGGGGGTCTCGCAGTCCTTTGTAGAACCGCTTAGCGTATCCTCTGTCAGCCAAGTCATATGAGTCAGCAAATCTAGCCAAATGCTGAAACTCTCATTGGTATTCTGTCACTGACTTGGATCCCTGCTTCAGTTATAAAAAACTGTCTTCGAGTTCATCTCGAGAAGACGAGGGGATGAAATGCTCTAAAAAGGCTTCAGAGAACTCGCTCCAACTAATATCCGTATACACTTGATGAGTCCATTTTTTATACCTATTTTCGGACTCATCTGGGCTTGTTTTCCTTCGCTTGCACTTCACTTTTAGTTCGTTATCGTATATATTTCATCTTATCTTTATTTTCATAGGAAGTTCACACTTAAGCCCATGGTTGTGTATACCTATTTTCTGTACTCCATTTTGTGCTCGTCTGGAATGTCTGCACATATCAGTGCTGGGTTTAGGGGTTGTGTGCGTGTTCTGGGGACGTTTGGAAGCAGGAATACTGTGCACGATCATCGGATATAGTGCGCACGACCACTGGTCCTGCGTCGATGATCGTGCGCAATGTACCCTGATTCCCAGAATCTGCCCGGGGTAATCGCACGACCACTGGACATAGTGCGCACGACCACCGGTCGTGCGACACTGATCGTGTGCATTGATTCCTCTTTTCCTGGAGTTCTGTCTGGGGTAATCGCACGACCATTGGACATAGTGCGCATGACCACCGGTCTTGCACCACTGCTCGTGCGCATTACCCCAGTTCTTCTTCCTAATCTGCCATGCCAGTGCGCACGATCACTGGATATAGTGCGCACGACCACTGGTCGTGCGCCCATGATCGTGCGCATTGTTCAATTCTGCTTTCTATAAATATCGCAGGTCTCGCCATAATTAAGAAATTTTTCGGACCGCTCGACATTTCTCCGCCGTTTTCATCTCTGAGGAAGGGTTTCACCGTTCCACTTCAATCTCCACCCTAGGGAGGTGCTCCGGGCAAGCTTTCACCGCCAAATCCAAGCCAGAGCTTCCTCTCGGCCTCCTCCATCATCTCTTGGGTTCATTTCAAGCTTCAACGCCATAGCCATCAAGCAAAGGGAAGTTTGCGACTTTCGTCCGCTATCGTGACACGAAGAAGACTGGCCATTGGAAGGTGGTGACAGCCCTTCCCTACCCCGGACGCAGTTGAGGACCGAGCTTGGACGCAGATTGACAACCTGACGATTCCAACCGTGAATCCTCAGTAAGACTTCGGATTCGGTCGATCTCTTGACTTGTTCTTTCTTTATTATTGTATATGTGTGTTAAAACTTCATTTATATTGATGTTGTTGCACTTTAATTGTAAACTATATTAGATTCATATCTATGTGATTATGTATTATTTTACGCTTTAGTTGCTTGAGGTGCGCCATATTTCATCAACCACCATCCACCCTTGCCGCACTAGCAATTGCTTGTGGCGTGCGTAGTGAAGAGGTGCTTTCAACCCTCATTCCGCCATTCTCATCACCTCATCCGCAAGCCTACTTGCCCATCTGCCTAGTGATTCGGTGCATAGCGGCCCGACTAGTCTTCCATCCCGCCTAGCGACGCATCGCATAGAGGCATTGCATAGGAGTAGTTGTTAGCCTTTTATTTTCTTTTTCCGCAAATATCAAAACCCCCCCTTAGTTAACTCCGACCTAAGGACTTCAATCTTAAGTCCTCCTCGAAATTAACTCCACTTTACTGTGTTCCTTGAGAGATCGATACTTGGGAAAACTTGCCCATTTTATATTACTTGTGCGACCGGTTCACTGCCGTGATCTTTAGCAACAAGTTTTTGGCGCCGTTGCTGGGGAACACAGTCGTGTGAGTTTTTGGAGAGGGAGACGTGAGATTGCTTTCCTTTTCCTTTGTAAATCGCTTTTGTTTTGTTCTATTTCTGTTTTGTCTGCCTTTTTCTTGTTTGTTTAGACAATTGTAGTAATATATTGTTGGATTTAGTAATTTTCACAATTTATTTTGAATCTGCTGTTTCGAAACCATGTGGTGATATTCGTATGCCCAATGTCGTTGGTGTGGAAAGCCTTCCCACGCTAGTCATGAATGCCCTACGAGAGATATTGAGCATAAGCCTCAACGCACAATGCATGAGATGTTGTATTCGTACAACCCTTCAAACACTGTGCCCCGAGCTTATGGTCAATCGTACTCGCCACATACACCGTTCTCTTTTTCCTCTCCGGTCCCACAAGGACCGCAGAGTAATTGGAGAAAGTGTTTGTATTGTCATAGAACAGATCATGTCCTGAAGGATTGTGTCGAGTACCTCCGTGTTATGGAAGAGGATGATGAGCCGAACATCCGGATCATCCCGAATCCTACCCTCGGTGGCACACCTTCATCATCTGGTTATGTGTCCCTGTCACCTTCATTTGTTGAAGGGAATGATATGGACACAACCACCAGATGTGTGGCTGATCTAGGCTTCGACGTGGCTGAGCCCATCTCTCCTGTGCATACATCTCCAAGTGTGCAGCCGATTCTTTGTGAGGAACCTGCGCTTGACTTTTATCCAAGCAAAGTTCTTCCGCCTTTTGTGCATTCTACTTCAGTCGTCTCTGACGACATTTTCAACGATGCAACACAAGTTGAGGCTTGTGATACATGGATTGTTTCCACTCCCATGGAGGAGGAAAACCTTCCTGGTGTCGAGGTTTCTCCCTCAATACCAAAGGAGGAAGTCCAAGTCTTGGTGGAGGCCTCTATGGATCCGGCCGAGCCTTGTAGCCTTGTCGACAATGCTGAAGATATTTTTCTACCTCAACCTTTGGGGAGTGAAACCGGGATCACTCCCCCGATTATTTCTTTATGTTCTTTGTCTCTTTTATTTCTTGACCCCCCTTCCTTATCTGAGCCTGTGCAGGTTGAATCTCCACGGGTAAGTTGGGTTGACGTTGAGCCTTGCGCTCAGGCTGTCGACGAGTGCATCCTCTTGTGTGAGGATGTTCCTACCTCCTTCACAGTGGAAGCCCCTGCCGTCACCTTTGCCCCCAGAGAACTTGTGGTGGATGAAACCTTGCTAGGCAAGGATTTGTTTTGTGGTGAGATGAGTGAGGACCAGGCCTCCTCCTCATCCTACTTCCTATTTCCTCTGCCTGCGAGGAGCAGGTATGATTATTTAGGCAGAGAGGTAACTGTTTTATCACCGTATCGGTACCCGTTACAGCAACGGATAATGGAACAGTTACCTGTACATTTTTCTTTTCATAGGCCCATTAGTTAGAACCTTTTCGTAGCCGAATAAGTCATGCTGGGATGACAATAACCCCAGTACTTATCTTTCATTTTTTGTATTTGTTTTTCATGTCTATTTAGTTGTAGTATTTCTTTGTAGTTTGTATATTTTTGTTTTGTTTTTGTGGAGCTCACCCCTGCAGGTATTCTTGACAACTTCGTGTTGGCGGGGTTGTGATTCTTTGTATGGCGGGCCTGCTTCAGGTTTCCACGCGTCTTCTGGTATGCTCATTGGCTGAGCATTGGGTAACCTCTTCCCTTAGCTCTTTATGATATTAATTTCTCCATCATATGCTGTGTAGTTTAGTTTAAGTCTGTGGGAGAGCCATTATTTGTTACCAATTGCACGCACACATTTCTTGTGCATACTAGAATCATTTATAGATTTATTATGAATAGTTCATTGCATCACACACCACTGCACCCACATAAGCGCGTGTTCAGCGTTTTGCGTGCTGCGAGTTAAACTTGTTTCTTTTGTATGATTTGGGAAAATTATGGTGCTGACATAGGATTGTGAGACGGAGTAAAATGTTGACCTTGCTGTGCTCCCTGTCAAGTACTCTCGTCTCGTGTAGAAATTGGAGTAGATTTAATTTTTCTGTATGCTTATAGTTTTATATTTTTCTATTTGTGTAAAGACTTTTTATTTTACTCAAAAATGGATGAATCCGGTGTAAATCCGACGGTAGCTTAGAGATGTGTGTAGACGCTGTTAGTTTCGTATTGCTCGAGTTGGGAGGATGTATAGTCTTTCTCGTTGGCTAAGAACTTGCCCCAAGCTATTCTTGAAGCATGGGTATAGGTTAGTTCACTCGCATGAGCGTGATGTAGGCCATCATTTTGGCCCGGTTGAGCTTTGTACCGTTCCTAACGTCTTGTCCTCACTAGCCCCGTTGTGCCTACCCATTCTTTTGATTCAGCTCCACCTTTATTTCACCAAAGCCTCAAAGCCGATCCTAGTCGCACTCCCAAGTCGAGTTTTAGAGTTTTACATTTTTCATGTTGGGGTGTTGATGTGGTGCTTTTACATGTGAATATGTGGATGTGCTCCAAAGCTTATATTTGCTGAAATTATTAAAAAAGAAGTAATTTGAAAAAGAAAAAGAAAAGCTAAAAAAATGATGTTAATTGTGAAAAAGTGAAAAGTAAAAGTAAAATTGAAAATCCTATTTGAGATGTGAGTATTTTTGGAGTAGGCGGTGCACACACCCATATGTTAAAAGTTAAGTCTGGGGGTGTGGTGTACCCGCATATATTTTGGTTAGCTGATGGATTCTTTCTTTGATAGCTCATTTGGGTTAGGTGCATAGCCTTCCTGTTTATCTTTGTTTACCTCACTGAAACCCAAGCCCCATCTCTTCACCTAAAGTTCCTACTGATTCGTGTGTGAACCAAACCAGTGCCGTGGAGAGAATGCGAAAGGGCAAGTATATGGTCACCGACATTGGTGGATTCGTTTGGAGTTTATCCCGAGCCCCGATCTTTGGCAATGCCCGCCTAGTGATTAGTCTACTTTCTCCCTATGCGTGACTAGATGATTCAACGTGATTCCATTTTTGAGTAGTAATAAAATTTTGATTCGCATTTTGAAAAATATAAACTATTCTGCATACTTAGAAATTTTCTCTATTGTATTTTTACGCACGTGAGCATGCGACTTCGCATGGTACTTTGTTTTTCAATTCCTTTGTTAGCAAGAAATTTTCCCTATCTGCTTAGATTTTGTTTGCTCGGGACGCGCAAACAGTTAAGTCTGGGGGTGTGATGAGTCCATTTTTTATACCTAATTTCGGACTCATCTGGGCTTGTTTTCCTTCGCTTGCACTTCACTTTTAGTTCGTTATCGTATATATTTCATCTTATCTTTATTTCCATAGGAAGTGCACACGTAAGCCCGTGGTTTTGTATACTTATTTTCTGTACTCCGTTTTGTGCTCGTCTGGAATGTCTGCACATATCAGTGCTGATTTTAGGGGTCGTGTGCGTGTTCCAGGGACGTTTGGAAGCAGGAATACTGCACACGATCATCGGATATAGTGCGCACGACCACTGGTCGTGCGCCGATGATCTTGCGCAATGTACCCTGATTCCCAGAATTTGCCCGGGGTAATCGCACGACCACTGGACATAGTGCGCATGACCATCGGTCGTGCGACACTGATCGTGTGCATTGATTCCTCTTTTCCTGGAGTTCTGTCTGGGGTAATCGCACGACCATTGGACATAGTGCGCACGACCACCGGTCGTGCGCCACTGCTCGTGCGCATTACCCAAGTTCTTCTTCCTAATCTGCCATGCCAGTGCGCACAATCACTGGATATAGTGCGCACGACCATTGGTCGTGCGCCCGTGATCGTGCGCATTGTTCAATTATGCTTTCTATAAATATCGCAGGTCTCGCCCTAATTAAGGAATTCTTCGGATCACTCGACATTTATCCGCCGTTTTCATCTCCTAGGAAGGGTTCCGCCATTCCACTTCAATCTCCACCCTAGGGAGGTGCTCCGGGCAAGCTTTCACTGCCAAATCCAAGCCGGAGCTTCCTCTCGGCCTCCTCCATCATCTCTTAGGTTCATTTCAAGCTTCAACGCCATAGCCATTAAGCAAAAGGAAGTTTGCAACCTTCGTCCGCTATCGTGACACGAAGAAGACGGGCCATTGGAAGGTGGTGACAACCCTTCTCTACCCCGGACGCAGTTGAGGACCGAGCTTGGACGCGGATTGACAACCCGACGATTCCAACCGTGAATCCTCAGCAAGACTTCAGATTCGGTCGATCTCTTGACTTGTTATTTCTTTATTGTTGTATATGTGTGTTAAAACTTCATTTATATTGATGTTGTTGCACTTTAGATGTAAACTATATTAGATTCATGTCTATGTAACTCTGTGTTTTACGCTTTAGTTGCTTGAGGTGCGCCATATTTCAACCACCACCATCCACCCTTGTCGCACTAGCAATTGCTTGTGGCGTGCATAGCGAAGAGGTGCTTTCGACCCTCATTCCACCATTCTCATCACCTCACCCGCAAGCCTACTCGCCCATCCGCCTAGTGATTCGGCGCATAGCGGTCCGACAAGTCTTCCATCCCGCTTAGCGAAGCATCGCATAGCGACATTGCATAGGAGTAGTTGTTAGCCTTTTATTTTCTTTTTCCGCAAATATCAAAACCCCCTCTTAGTTAACTCCGACCTAAGGACTTCAATCTCAAGTCCTCCTCGAAATTAACTCCACCTTACTGTGTTCCTTGCGAGTTCGATACCTGGGAAAACTCACCCATTTTATATTACTTGTGCGACCGGTTCACTGCCGTGATCTTTAACATCAGGTTTTTGTCGGCGTTGCCGGGGAACACAGTAGTGTGAGTTTTTGGAGAGGGAGACATGAGATTGCTTTCCTTTTCCTTTGTAAATCGCTTTTGTTTTGTTCTATTTCTGTTTTGCCTGCATTTTTCTTGTTTGTTTAGGCAATTGTAGTAATATATTGTTGGATTTAGTAATTTGCACAATTTATTTTGAATCTGCTGTTTCGACACCATGTGGGGATATTCGTATGCCAAATGTAGTTGGTGTGGAAAGCCTTCCCACGCTAGTCATGAATGCCCTACAAGAGATATTGAGCATAAGCCTCAGCGCACAATGCATGAGATGTTGTGTTCGTACAACCCTTCAAACACTGTGCCCCGAGCTTATGGTCAATCATACTCGCCATATACACCGTTCTCTTATTCCTCTCCGGCCCCACAAGGACCGCAGAGTAATGGGAGAAAGTATTTGTATTATCGTAGAACAGATCATGTCCTGAAGGATTGTGTCGAGTACCTCCATGTTATGGAAGTGGATGATGAGCCGGACATCCGGATCATCCCGACTCCTACCCTCGGTGGCACACCTTCATCATCTGGTTATGTGTCCCTGTCACCTTCATTTGTTGAAGGGAATGATGTGGACACAACCACCAGATGTGTGGCTGATCTAGGCATCGACGTGGTTGAGCCCATCTCTCCTGTGCATTCATCTCCAAGTGTGGAGCCGATTCTTTGTGAGGAACCTACGCTTGACTTTTATCCAAGCAAAGTTCTTCCGCCTTTTGTGCATTCTACTTTAGTAGTCTCTGACGACATTTTCAACGATGCAACACAAGTTGAGGCTTGTGATACATGGATTGTTTCCACTCCCATGGAGGAGGGCAACCTTCCTGGTGTCGAGGTTTCTCCATCGATACCAAAGGAGGAAGTCCAAGTTTTGGTGGAGGCCTCAATGGATCCGGCTGAGCCTTGTAGCATTGTCGACAATGCTGACGATATTTTTCTACCTCAGCCTTTGGGGAGTGAAACCGGGATCACTCCCCAGATTATTTCTTTATGTTCTTCGTCTCTTTTATTTCTTGACCCCCCTTCCTTATCTGAGCCTGTGCAGGTTGAATCTCCACGGGTAAGTTGGGTTGACATTGAGCCTTGCGCTTAGGCTGTCGACGAGTGTATCCTCTTGTGTGAGGAGGTTCCTACCTCTTTCAAAGTGGAAGCCCCTGCCGTCACCTTCGCCCCCAGCGAACTTGTGGTGGACGAAACCTTGCTAGGCAAGGATTTGTTTTGTGGTGAGATTAGTGAGGACCAGGCCTCCTCCTCATCCTACTTCCTATTTCCTCTGCCTGCGAGGAGTAGGTATGATTATTTTGGCAGAGGGGTAATTGTTTTATCACCGTATCGGTACCCGTTAGCGCAACGGATAATGGAACAGTTACCTGTGCATTTTTCTTTCCATAGGCCCATTAGCTAGAATCTTTTCGTAGCCGAATAAGTCGTGCTGGGATGACAATAACCCAGTACTTATCTTTCATTTTTTGTATTTGTTTTTCATGTCTATTTAATGGTAGTATTTCTTTGTAGTTTGTATATTTTTGTTTTGTTTTTGCGGAGCTCACCCCTGTAGGTATTCTTGACAACTTCGTGTTGGCGGGGTTTTGAATCTTTGTATGGCGGGCCTGCTTCAGGTTTACACGTGTCTTCTGGTATGCTCACTGGCTGAGCATTGGGTAACCTCTTCTCTTAGCTCTTTATGATTTTAATTTCTCCATCATATGCTGTGTAGTTTAGTTTAAGTCTGGGGGAGAGCCATTATTTGTTACCAATTGCACGAGCACATTTCTTGTGCATACTAGAAGCTTTTATAGATTTATTATGATTAGTTCATTGCATCACACACCACTGCACCCACATGAGCGCGTGCTCAGCATTTTGCGTGCTGCGAGTTAAACTTGTTTCTTTTGTATGATTTGGGAAAATTGTGGTGCTGACAAAGGATTGTGAGACGGAGTAAAATGTTGACCTTGCTGTGCTCCTAGTCAAGTACTCTCGTCTCGTGTAGAAATTGGAGTAGATTTAATTTTTCTGTATACTTATAGTTTTATATTTTTCTATTTGTGTAAAGACTTTTTATTTTACTCAAAAATTGATGAATCTGATGTGAATCCGACGGTAGCTTAGAGATGTGTGTAGACGCCGTTAGTTTCGTATTTCTCGAGTCTGGAGGATGGATAGTCTTTCTCGTTGGCTAAGAACTTGCCCCAAGCTATTCTTGAAGCATGTGTATAGGTTAGTTCACTCGCATGAGCGTGATGTAGGCCATCATTTTGGCCAGGTTGAGCTTTGTACCGTTCGTAACGTCTTGTCCTCGCTAGCCCCGTTGTGCCTACCCATTCTTTTGATTCAGCACCACCTTTATTTCACCAAAGCCTCAAAGCCGATCCTAGTCGCACTCCCAAGTCGAGCTTTAGAGTTTTACATTTTTCATGTTGGGGTGTTGATGTGGTGCTTTTACATGTGAATATGTGGATGTGCTCCAAATCTTATATTTGCTGAAATTGCTAAAAGAGAAGTAATTTGAAAAAGAAAAAGAAAAGCTAAAAAAATGATGTTAATTGTGAAAAAGTGAAAAGTGAAAGTAAAATTGAAAATCCTATTTGAGATGTGAGTATTTTTGGAGTAGGCGGTGCACACACCCATATGTTAAAAGTTAAGTCTGGGGGTGTGGTGTACCCGCATATATTTTGGTTAGCTGATGGATTCTTTCTTTGATAGCTCATTTGGGTTAGGTGCATAGCCTTCCTGTTTATCTTTGTTTACCTCACCGAAATCCAAGCCCCATCTCTTCACCTAAAGTTCCTACTGATTCGTGTGTGAACCAAACCAGTGTCATGGAGAGAATGCGAAAGGGCAAGCATATGGTCTCCGACATTGGTGGATTCCTATGGAGGTTATCCCGAGCCCCGATCTTTGGCAATGCTCGCCTAGCGATTAGTCTACTTTCTCCCTACGCGTGACCGGATGATTCACCGTGATTCCATTTTTGAGTAGTAATAAAATTTTGATACGCATTGTGAAAAATATAAACTATTCTGCATACTTAGAAATTTTCTCTATTGTATTTTTACGCATGCGAGCATGAGATTTCGCATGGTACTTTGTTTTTCAATTTCTTTGTTAGCTAGAAATTTTCCCTATCTGCTTAGATTATGTTTGCTCGGGACGTGCAAACAGTTAAGTCTGGGGGTGTAATGAGTCCATTTTTTATACCTATTTTCGGACTCATCTGGGCTTGTTTTCCTTCCCATGCACTTCACTTTTAGTTCGTCATCATATATATTTTATCTTATCTTTATTTCCATAGGAAGTGCACACTTAAGCCCGTGGTTGTGGATACCTATTTTCTGTACTCTGTTTTGTGCTCGTCTGGAATGTCTGCACATATCAGTGCTGGGTTTAGGGGTCGTGTGTGTGTTCCGGGGACGTTTGGAAGCAGGAATACTGCACACGATCATCGAATATAGTGCGCACGACCACTGGTCGTGCGCCGATGATCGTGCGCAATGTACCCTGATTCCTAGAATCTGCCTGGGGTAATCGCACGACCACTGGAGATAGTGCGCACGACCACCGGTCGTGCGATACTGATCGTGTGCATTGATTCCTCTTTTCCTGGAGTTCTGTCTTGGGTAATCGCACGACCATTGGACATAGTGCGCACGACCACCGCTCGTGTGCCACTGCTCGTGCGCATTATCCCAGTTCTTCTTCCTAATCTGCCATTACAGAGCACACGATCACTGGACATAGTGCGCACGACCATTGGTCGTGCGCCCGTGATCATGCGCATTGTTCAATTCTGCTTTCTATAAATATCGCAGGTCTCGCCATAATTAAGGAATTCTTCGGATCACTCAACATTTCTCCGCCGTTTTCATCTCCGAGGAAGTGTTCCGCCATTCCAATTCAATCTCCACCCTAAGGAGGTGCTCCGGGCAAGCTTTCACCGCCAAATCCAAGTCGGAGCTTCCTCTCGGCCTCCTCCATCATCTCTTGGGCTCATTTCAAGCTTCAACGCCATAGCCATCAAGCAAAGGGAAGTTTGCAACTTTTGTCTGCTATCGTGACACGAATAAGACGGGCCATTGGAAGGTGGTGACAACCCTTCTCTACCCCGAACACAGTTGAGGACCGAGCTTGTACGCGGATTGACAACCCGACGATTCCAACCGTGAATCCTCAGCAAGACTTCGGATTCGGTCGATCTCTTGACTTGTTATTTCTTTATTGTTGTATATGTGTGTTAAAACTTCATTTATATTGATGTTGTTGCACTTTATATGTAATCTTTATTAGATTCATGTCTATTTGATTCTGTATTGTTTTACGCTTTAGTTGCTTGAGGTGTGCCATATTTCATCCACCACCATCCACCCTTGCCGCACTAGCAATTGCTAGTGGAGTGCGTAGCGAAGAGGTGCTTTCGACCATCATTCCGCCATTTGATGAGTCCACTTTATATACCTATTTTCGGACTCATCTGAGCTAGTTTTCACACGGTTGCACTTCACTTTTAGTTCTTTATCGTTCCTATTTCATCAGATCTTTATTTCCATAGGAAGTGCACATTTTAGCCCATGGTTGTGTATTTTGATATTTTTATAGTTTGTACTCCCTTTTGTGATTGTCTGGAATGTCTGCACAGATTAGTGATTGGTTTTTCCTTTCGGTACAGGGGTCGTGTGCGTGTTCCGGGATGGTGGTGAAACAGGAATACTGCGCATGATCATGGGATCTAATGTGCACGACCACTGGTCGTGCACCCCGGATCGTGCGCACTACTCTACGTTTTCCAGAATCAGCCTGGGGTAAGAGCACGACCACCGGTCGTGCGCCACTGATCGTGTACATTGATTACTCTTTTCTGGAGTCCTGTCTAGGTAATCGCACGATCATTGGACTTAGTGCGCACGACCACTGGTCGTGCGCCACTACTCGTGCACGTTATCCCAGTTCTTCTTCCTGTTATTCCATGCCAGTACGCACGAGCACAGGACATAGTGCGCACGACCACTGGTCGTGCGCCTGTGATCGTGCACATTGTTCATTTCTGCTTTTATATAAATAGTGCAGGACTCGCCCTAATCAGAGATCCGGGGGGATCGCTCGACATTTCTCCGCCATTTTTTGTCTCCGACGAAGATTTCCGCCGTTCCCCTTCATCTTCCACCCTAGGGAGGTGGTCCGGGCAAGCTTTCACCGCCAAATCCAAGCCGGAGCTTCCTCTCGGCCTCCTCCTTCATCTTTGAGCTTCAAGAAGAGCTTGACCTAGCTTTCTCCACCAAGCTAGGAGAAGTTGTGCCATCCTCCACCGGATCGTGACACGAAGAAGACGGGCCATTGGAAGGTGGTGACAGCCCTTCTCTACCCCGGACGCAGTTGCGGACCGAGCTTGGACGCGGATTGACAACCCGACGATTCCAACCGTGAATCCTCAGCAAGGCTTCGGATTTGGTCGATTTCACACACTTTTCTTCTCTTGTTGTTGATAGTTTAGTTGAACTCTTTGTATTTGATGAAGCTATGCTTAGTGTAATATACATTTGTATCAAATCATGTCTATGTGATTTCTTATTTCTGTTATTTTATTGAGGTGCGCCATATTCCATCCACCACCATCCACCCTTGCTGCACTAGCAATTTGATGTAGGCCACTACCGCGGACACTAGACGGGTTATGGGAATGAAACGAACGCCACACTCAATCCACAATCTCTCACGCACTAGATTCAATCGCAGCGCACTCGCAAGCGTGTTATCACAGTTCACCAACGTACGGTAGCCACTCCGCGGGAAGGTCAAACGAACGGCGATAGGCCGACGTTCTCCCAAGCTAAAAGGACCAATATTGGGTCCGACCGAGCGAAGGTTGTACCAAGAGAGATCTACCCAAAGTGCGATCGAAAAACGGTAGATCTCTCCCAATAAAAATGCGGGGCTCGCCAAACCCTTTTCGGAAATATCACGATTTAGATCGATGCAAATCCAAAGGAAAACCACGAAGAATCTAACGATTCAAATCCAACGCTAAATCTTTCCAACCACTAGAACATCAAGAGGGAATCACACGTGAGTGGAGAGGATCGTTACCCAAGTCGGAATAGATGATTCCGACTATCTTGAAGGGTCGCTCTTCCGCGGTTCCGCCGGAGTCGCGCCGGATGGAGAGATAGATCGTCCGCCTTGGCCGCTTCACACCAAAGTCCAGATTTTCGCCGTACAAGGAGGCCTTTCCGGTCAAAGCTTTACGTGAAGTGGGGCTGCCCGGTTCTCGTTGAAGGGGCTGCTCGGGTGGAGGAGGAAGGTGGCCGACCGGCGATGGAGGGTGGAGGTCAGGTTGGAAGGGGTGAGTGGAGTTGGTGGCTTTGATGAGGGAGATGGGGGCTGGCCGAAATCTTTTGAGGGAGAGAGGGAGAGGTGGGTGGCGGTTGTGGAAGAGGGGAGTGAAAAAACAAAAGGCTGGCCGAAATTTTAGAGAGAGAGAGTGGGGAAGAGGAGGGTGGCGGCTAGGAAATGTAGAGAGAGAGAGAAAGGGTTTAGCAAGAAAGGAAAGCCTAGGGTTTTTTTTCTCATTCAACTTAACTTAAACAAAGCATACATGCCTATATATAGGCTTAAAAATAAGTCTTGGCTATATGTAGCCCAAAATAAAAATAAAAACAACACACAAAATGGCTACATGCAGCCCTCAATACAATATCCCAAATAAAATAGCATACTGAAAATAAGATAAATTTAAAGATAAATTTAACTATATATTTGTCTTGCGCCGAGGGCGGAAATTGTAGCGCCGCTCCATACGAACACCTCGGCGACGCGAGTCCTTTGTTGGAGACGAAGGAGGGTCTTCCGTTAGCGTGCCGTCATCAACAACTTGGGGGCCGTCGTCAACTTGGGAGCCGTCGTCAACTTTGGGGCCGTCGTCAACTTGGGGGCCGTCGTCGCCACCAATCCTCCCCCTCTTGAAAGTACTCATCACCGATGAGTTGTCTTGAAGATACCGTCGGAGAAGAACACCATCCAAGAGAGCCACTTCCGCTTCCGGGAGCCAAGAGTCATCAGAGGCGGGGCGATCACGCCAGCGGATCAAGTAGCGGCGCACATCGCCATCAGCAGTGGGAAACACATCATCCTGGAGAATCCTGTCGGGCAAAAATGCGGTTCTGGCAAACCTGGGAAAAGCATTAGGCAGCAAAGGGGGAAAATCTATATCATCAACATGTAGCGTACCTCCGTTGGAGAACGACGGAGAGAGCGAGCCCTTACCCCCCTCAACCCCATGCCCATGAGAATCTGTAGTGGAACTAAACGGATAGGAAGATAGTTCTAGTGGCGGAGCAATATATGGCGTTAAATCCGAAACATTAAACACAGGGGAAATACCCCAATCAGTGGGCAATTCCAAAAGAAAAGCATTGTCTCCCAACCGTTTTAAAATCCGAAAAGGTCCAGCTCGCCGATCCGCTAACTTTTTTAAGGTGCCCGTAGGCAACCGTTCAGGGATGAGACGTACCATGACTAAATCGCCCACTTTCAAGGGAGACACTCTCTTATATGCGTTGGCATGAACTTGATAAGACGCGTATTGAGTGGTAAGCGTTTCATTTATGCGTTTGTGAAGATCATGGATGTGAGAGGCAAAGTCCTGTGCAAATTGACTTGACTTAAACGATGGCGGTAACGGAAGCAAGTCAAGGGGCACGAGAGCTTTATAACCGTGCACGATCTCATTCGGGGACAAACCCGTTGACCTATTTTTGGAATTATTATATGCCAACTGAGCATGAGGGAGGATAAGGTCCCATGTACCCTTGTGGTCTCCCACAAGGCATCGAAGCAAACTACATAAACTTCTGTTCACAACTTCTGTTTGCCCATCCGTCTGCGGATGGTACGCGGAAGAGAAAAGAAGTTTGGTGCCCATAATCCTCCACGGGGTCTTCCAAAAATAACTAGTAAATTTCACATCCCTATCAGTAACTATAGACTTCGGAACTCCTCGATGGCCTACCACCTCTTTAAAATATAATTGTGCGACGTGTAACGCGTCGTTGGTTTTATTGCACGCGATAAAATAAGCCATTTTAGAGAAACGATCTACAACAACTAAGATAGAGTCGTGACGTCGAAATGTGATTGGGAGGCCGAGAATGAAGTCCATGCTAACGTCTTCCCAAGAAATAGACGGAATCGGAAGAGGGGTATAAAGCCCCGCATTAGTTTTGTTCCCCTTAGCCAGTTGGCACGCTCGGCAACTACCCACGATCTTACTAACCATGGCCTTAAGACCGGGCCAATAAAACTTGTCTTCAACTAACGTGATCGTCTTGTCACGGCCAAAGTGTCCCCCTAACCCTCCACCATGCAATTCCCACACTATGAAGTGGCGTAGGGAGGAACGGGGAATGCAATGCTTCGAATGGTTAAATAAGTAGCCGTCTCGAATGTAAAAAGAAGTAATGGTTGTCGGCGAGTCATCTTGGGTGGCGAAATAGATATCCTTAAAATCTGGGCAGTGGACGTACTCGTCCTTAATCCTATCGAAGCCAATCACCTTTACTTCTAGCATGGAGAGCAATAACGAAACACGACTAAGGGCGTCGGCTACGCGGTTGAGAGTCCCCTTGAGGTGTTTGATAATGAAAGTGTACTCCTGTAGATAGGAGACCCATTTGGCATGTCTAGGACTAACCTTAGTTTGAGAGTTAAGAAACCTTAGCGCTTCATGATCGGATAAGATGACAAACTCCTTAGGAAGTAAATAATGCCGCCAATGTTGGAGGCATCGAATGACCGCGTAAAACTCCCGATCATAATTGGAATAATTTAATTTTGGACCTGCTAGTTTCTCACTGAAATACCCCACAGGGTGGCCTTCCTGACTCAACACTCCACCAATTCCCACTCCAGACGCATCACATGACAACTCGAAAACCTTGGTAAAATCCGGTAGTCGCAAAAGGGGGGCTTCCGACATGCGCGATTTAATTAATTGGAACGCCACAGTGGCTGAGTTCGTCCATGTAAATTCACCTTTTTTCATGCACTCGGTAATAGGGGCCATAATGCTACTAAAATCCTTAATAAATCGCCGATAAAATGTAGCGAGCCCGTGAAAACTCCTAACATCCCGAATGTTGGCGGGCTCGGGCCAATCTCTAATGGCTTGCACTTTCTTGGGGTCTACGTGGATCCCCTTCGAACTCACAATATAACTGAGGAACTCAACCGATGTCACATGGAAGGTACACTTCTTAATGTTCACGAATAATTTTTCTGATCTCAGTGTGGTAAGGATGGTTCTTAAATGTGACTCATGATCAATCGTGGAGGTGCTAAATACCAAAATATCGTCAAAATATACCACGATGAATTTTCCCATATAGGGTTGGAAGACGTGGGTCATCATCCTCGAAAACGTACTCGGCGCATTGGAAAGTCCAAACGGCATAACTAACCACTCGTAGAGCCCTTCCTTAGACTTAAAGGCGGTTTTCCACTCGTCACCTTCCCTAATTCGGATCTGATGGTAGCCACTCCTAAGATCCAATTTCGAAAAAATCGTGGCACCGGCTAACATGTCCAATAAATCATCCAAGCGAGGGATGGGAAAGCGATATTTAATAGAGATTTTATTAATGGCTCTACTATCCACACACATCCTCCAAGAGCCGTCCTTCTTGGGGGCAAGTAAGGCGGGCACGTCACACGGGCTCTTGCTGTGGCGGATAAAACCCTTTTGCAATAAATCCGAGATCTGGGTTTGCAACTGTAAGTGCGCGGAGGGGTTTAGCCGATAATGTGGGAGGTTGGGCAATGACGAGCCCGGAATGAAATCAATGGCATGTTGGATTTCCCGCAACGAGGGTAATTCAGCCGGTAGCTCTTCCGGGTACACGTCCACAAACTCTTCTAGGAGGTTTCTCAACGCCGACGGCAAGTTCTCAAAAGGGGCTGCGTCTTCCTTAACTTGTAGGCACACTAAGGCATAGAGGACCCCATCTACAAAGGTAGTACGCTTCAATTCTTTCCTTCCTATCAGGCTCAACGTCTTCTTCTCGACCGGGACGACTGTATCCTTCGAGGGGGCTGAAGGATCTTTTGGCGGGGCGGGTTTTAAGAGGATGGTTCTGCCATTAAATTTAAACTCGTAAGTGTTGGCCCGACCAAAGTGGGTGACGTCATGATCGTACAACCAAGGGCGACCCAACAAGACGTGGCACGCATCCATAGGGATGACGTCACACCAAATCTGCTCAGAATAAGCTTTGATGGTAAGGGGTACCAAGCATCGCTTCGTCACAGGGAGGGACGACTTGTCTACCCATGCCACTTTATAAGGGTGAGGGTGTGGCTCGGCAACAAGAGACATTCGTCTCACCGCGGCTTCAGAAATTACGTTCATGCAACTACCGCTATCGATGATCAACCTACACCATTTTTCACCACTCTTAAAATTCAACGTGAAGATGTTCGTGCTATTCCAATCGTCTAACGCTCGAGGGGTCGCCAGGATACACCTCATAACCATCATACGGGGGTCATCCTCCATATCACTAGGCACTCCATCTGACTCGCTCTCTTCGCCCGCCTCGTAAGTAATGTCGTCAGCCCCACCAGCAGAATCTAACAGGGCTAATGGTCTGGGTGTAGTAGGACAATCACTAGCATAGTGCCCTTGGACCCCGCAAGCGTAACAGGTGACATTCGTTCTGTTGACCCGACCCACCGGGACTCTCTCACCAGAGGGGTTTCTATCATTCCTAGCCGTTACGACTTTGGAGGTTGAGTCGGGGGACTGATACTTTCCTTTAGCCTTATAGGTGGCGGTGGGAGGTGGTCCTAAAATGGACTTCCCCTTTTGGAACGAGCGAGACTTGCCCTTAAGCGCGTTGTGCTGCTCAATATCTAAGGCAGTGTTGAAAGTGGTGTGCAAATCGGTGTGACCATAACGCAGAAGCTTTCCTTGGATGTCGGGGTTTAGTCCCTTACGGAACCTGGAGAGGGTGACCTCGGGCATCTCTTTCACGTCACACCTAACCATCATGTCCTTCAGCAAACTCATATACTCAGACACCGACCTAGTCCCTTTCTTAAGGGTGGCTAAATCATCGAACATTTGTGTTCGATGGTAAGTAGGGACGTACTGTTCCGTTAGCCTAGCCTTCATTGCATCCCAGCCTATGGGCAACGCTCCGTTCTCGACCCTCATACGCCGCTCCTCATTCAGCCAAAATATCTTAGCGCGCCCTACCAACTTCATCCTCGCTACTCGCACCTTATCCGCGTCGTTCAGGGTATACCACTCGAAGTAACATTCGATCTCCATGATCCAGTCCTGGAAGACTTGGGGATCACCTAAACCATCGTAGGATGGTGGCTTGACTCGGACGGCCTGAGTAAGGTCAAACTCGTACGGTGCTCGTGGGGCGTTCTCATTAGGAGGGTGGGGGTAAGGGTTGTGATGCTCTCCCACCCGTGGGTGAGCGGGTTGATTACGGGGTGCCCCGTGTGGTAACCCCAATCCGTGAAGTGCTTCCCTAATGGCCATCAACTGCTCCGTGAAATCCTGACGGAGCTCCTCAATCTCCGTGAGGGGACGACCCTCACCCCGGTCCTCATCCATGTTAGACGACGATGGAGGATATTCCGTACCGAGCCTAGTACGCATGCAAATGGAAGACAACAGATTCAGACAGACCAAAGAAGGAATTAATCACGCTTAATGACTATAGGAAAATAAATTTTTTTTTGATTTTCTTGCGGGAAATAAAAAGAGGATTATTAAAAAATTTATTTTGATTTTTTGGCTGAAAAATAAGAAAACTACGCCGCTATTGGCAGACCAAAGATAAATTTTTTTTTGAGATTTTTTTGTGACAACTAACGCGCAAACACAAGTGCAGGTTAACGTGCTAAAAGAGGGGAGGGTGCCAATTAAAAAATTGACAAGAACCTCGCTTTGATACCAAAATTTGATGTAGGCCACTACCGCGGACACTAGACGGGTTAAGGGAATGAAACGAACGCCACACTCAATCCACAATCTCTCACGCACTAGATTCAATCGCAGCGCACTCGCAAGCGTGTTATCACAGTTCACCAACGTACGGTAGCCACTCCGCGGGAAGGTCAAACGAACGGCGATAGGCCGATGTTCTCCCAAGCTAAAAGGACCAATATTGGGTCCGACCGAACGAAAGTTGTACCAAGAGAGATCTACCCAAAGTGCGATCGAAAAACGGTAGATCTCTCCCAACAAAAATGCGGGGCTCGCCAAACCCTTTTCGGAAATATCACGATTTAGATCGATGCAAATCCAAAGGAAAACCACGAAGAATCTAACGATTTAAATCCAACGCTAAATCTTTCCGACCACTAGAACATCAAGAGGGAATCACACGTGAGTGGAGAGGATCGTTACCCAAGTCGGAATAGATGATTCCGACTATCTTGAAGGGTCGCTCTTCCGCGGTTCCGCCGGAGTCGCGCCGGATGGAGAGATAGATCGTCCGCCTTGGCCTCTTCACACCAAAGTCCAGATTTTCGCCGTACAAGGAGGCCTTTCCGGTCAAAGCTTTACGTGAAGTGGGGCTGCCCGGTTCTCGTTGAAGGGGCTGCTCGGGTGGAGGAGGAAGGTGGCCGACCGGCGATGGAGGTTGGAGGTCAGGTTGGAAGGGGTGAGTGGAGTTGGTGGCTTTGATGAGGGAGATGGGGGCTGGCCGAAATCTTTTGAGGGAGAGAGGGAGAGGTGGGTGGCGGTTGTGGAAGAGGGGAGTGAAAAAACAAAAGGCTGGCCGAAATTTTAGAGAGAGAGAGTGGGGAAGAGGAGGGTGGCGGCTAGGAAATGTAGAGAGAGAGAGAGAGGGTTTAGCAAGAAAGGAAAGCCTAGGGTTTTTTTTTTCTCATTCAACTTAACTTAAACAAAGCATACATGCCTATATATAGGCTTAAAAAAAAGTCTTGGCTATATGTAGCCCAAAATAAAAATAAAAACAACACACAAAATGGCTACATGCAGCCCTCAATACAATATCCCAAATAAAATAGCATACTGAAAATAAGATAAATTTAAAGATAAATTTAACTATATATTTGTCTTGCGCCAAGGGCGGAAATTGTAGCGCCGCTCCATACGAACACCTCGGCGACGCGAGTCCTTTGTTGGAGACGAAGGAGGGTCTTCCGTTAGTGTGCCGTCATCAACAACTTGGGGGCCGTCGTCAACTTGGGAGCCGTCGTCAACTTTGGGGCCGTCGTCAACTTGGGGGCCGTCGTCGCCACCACAATTGCTAGTGGCGTGCATAGCGAAGAGGTGATCACGACCCTCATTCCGCCATTCTCATCACCTCATCCGCAAGCCTACTCGCCCATCTGCCTAGTGATTCGGTGCATAGCGGCCCGACTAGTTTTCCATCCCGCCTGGCGAAGCATCGCATAGCGGCGTTGCATAGGAGTAGTTGATAGTGTTTTATTTTCTTTGTCCGCAATATCAAAGCCCCCATCGTTACCTCCGACCTAAGGACTTCAATCTCAAGTCCTCCTCAAAATTAACTCCACCTTACTGTGTTCCTTGAGAGATCGATACTTGGGAAAACTCGCCCATTTTATATTACTTGTGCGACCGGTTCACTGGCGTGATCTATAAGCATCAAGTTTTTGGCGCCGTTGCCGGGGAACACAGTCGTGTGAGTTTTTGTACAGGAAGATAAGAGATAGAAGCCCTTTTTCATTTGTTCATATCACTTTCTTCTTTGTTTTTGTTTTTAACATTTGTGTTTGTTTTTATTTGTTCCTATTCTAGTTTTAATTTTTCTGTAGCAGGTTGTCCTATTCTTTTATCTGTGGTGTGTAGTTAATTTTTGCTTAGAATATTTCTGTGGTGAATTCTTTCTTGTTGCACCATGTATTCTTATTTGAATATTCGTTGCCGATGGTGCGGGGATTATAGGCATGGTAGTGATGAGTGCCCCACTGAAGATTGGGAGCATAATTCTCGTGGTTCTGTGTATGGAGCACCTTCTTCCTATGGTACTTCATACACCCAACCCAGGTCTTATGGTCACTCCTCTTCTACGCCTTCATCTTTTTCTTATTCCTCTCCGGTCCCACCTGTACCGAGGAGTAATGGAAAACGATGTTTGTGTTGTCGTAGCACCGACCACATGTTGAAAGATTGTGCAGAATTTCAGCTCCAGTTGGAGGAGGATGATGAACCGGGTATCCGATTCATTCCATCCACCTCTCAATCGGCTGCCCCTTCTGATTCTGATAATATGTTCGCAGCACCACCTTGTCTATGGGGGACTGCTGCGGATATGCCCATCAGACTTTCTGCTGATCGGTGTGACGACATTGTGGCACCGTCTCTCCCCATGCACTCTTCCCCTCTTGTTGATTCACCCCCGGAGGAACCTGCACATATTTTCTCTGATGCTGTTGTTCCTCCGCCTTCTTTGCAAGAATTATCTATCCCTATTTTTAGTGAGTCAGTTGATGATGTTCGGCCGGATTGTGATTCTGAGCCTGAGGATGTGCCCATGTTTGACGAGGATATTATTTTCATTAATGGACAGTATTACGTCTTGGAACATGTGGACGCACCGAGGTGTGTTGATGAGGATATCCTCTTTATTGAGGAAGTTTCCAATTCCTTGATGGATGAGGAGGTCCAAACCACCACCGAGGACCTCGAGCTCGCGGATTCCCCTCGCCATGACTCATATGACGTTGTCGATGATCTATGTCGGGATCCTGCTGGGAGTGAGACCGGGACCACTTCCCCTATTTCTGATTCTTTTAGTTATTCATCTCCTTTATTTCTTGATCCCATTTCTGTATCTGAGCCTGTGCGGGTTGAGTCTTTGCATGTTCTTCAGGAGGACTTGGAGCTTTCAGCTCGAGTTATGGATGATAACATCCTCTTTTGCGAGGAGGTTGATTCCTCCTCTGTTGAGGAAGCTCCATTCATCGCTTTATCCTCCTGCAGACTCCCTGTAGACGATACCTTGCTAGGCAAGGATTTCTTTTGTGATAAGATGAGCGAGGACCAGTGATCCTCCTCTTCTTATTTCTTATTTCCTCTACCTGTGTTGGGCAGGTATTACTATTTAGGTAGAGGGGTAACTGCTCTATCACCGTATCGGTACCCGTTACCGAAACGGATATTAGGACAGTTACCTGTGCATTTTTCTTTTCATAGGCCCATTGCTAGAACTGTCTAGAATTTAATAAGTCGTGCTGGGATGACAATAACCCCAGTACTTATCTTTCCTTTTCTGCATTTTATTTTTCATGTTTATTGTAATTTTAGCATTTCTTTTTTGTATATTTTGTTTTGTTTTTGCGGAGCTCATCCCTGCAGGTATTCTTGGAAAATTGCATTGGCAGGGTTGTGATTCTTCGTATGGCGGACCTGCTTCGGTTTCCACGCGTCTTCTGGTATGCTCACTAGCTGAGCATTGGGTAACCTCTTCCCTTAGCTCTTTCTGATTTTAATTTCTATATCATCTGCTGTATTGTTTAGTTTAAGTCTGGGGGAGAGATATGTTACCTATTGCACGTACACATCTCATGTGCATATTAGAAGATTTTATTGTTATATTTTGATTAGTTCATTGCATCACACACCACTGCACCCATATGAGCGTGTGCTTAGCTTTTTACATGCTGCGAGTTAAACTCATTTCTTCGTTAGATTTGGGAAAATTATGGTGCTGACATAGGATTGTGAGACATAGTAAAATGTTGGCCTTGTTGTGATCCTAGTCAACTGCTCTCGTCTCGTGTAGAAATTGGAGTAGATTTAATTTTTCTGTATGCTTTTAGTTTTATATTTTTCTAATTGCATAAATACTTTTTATTCTACTCAAAAGTTGGTGAATCCGGTGTGAATCCGACGGTAGCTTAGGGATGTGTGTAGACGGTCGTTAGTTTTGTATTGCTCGAGTCAGGAGGAGGGATAATCTTTCTCGTTGGCTAAGAACTTGCCCCAAGCTATTCTTGAAGCATGGGTATAGGTTAGTCATGCATGAGTGTGATGTAGGCCATCAATTTGGCCCGGTTGAGCTTTGTACCATTCCTAATGTCTTGTCCTCGCTAGCCCCGTTGTGCCTACCCTCCTTTTGATTCAGCTCCACCTTTATTTCACCAAAGCCGCAAAGCCGATCCTAGTCGCACTCCCAAGTTGAGCTTTAGAGTTTTACATTTTTTTCATGTTGGGGTGTTGATGTGGTTCTTTTATTTGTGAATATGTGGATGTGCTCCAAAGCTTATATTTGCTGAAATTGTTAAAGGAGAAGTAATTTGAAAAAGAAAAAAAAAGTTTTAAAAAAATGATGTTACTTGTGAAAAAGTGAAAAGAAAAAGTATAATTGAAAATCCTATTTGAGTTGTGATTATTTTTGGAGTAGGCGGTGCACACACCCATATGTTAAAAGTTAGGTTTGGGGGTGTGGTGTACCCGCGTTTATTTTGCTTAGTAGAGGGATTCATTTTTTTACTAGCTCATTTGGGTTAGGTGCATAGCCTTCCTGTATATCTTTGTTTACCTCACCGAAACCGAAGCCCCATCTCTTCACCTAAAGTCCTACTGATTCGTGTGTGAACCAAACCAGTGTCGTGGAGAGAATGCGAAAAGGCAAGCATATGGTCACCGACATTGGTGGATTCCTTTGGAGGTTATCCGGAGCCCCGATCTTTGGTAATGCTTGCCTAGCGATTAGTCTACTTTCTCCCTACGCGTGACCGAATGATTCACCGTGATTCCATTTTTGAGTAATAATAAAATGTTGATACGCATTGTGAAAAGTATAAACTATTTTGTATACTTAGAAATTTATTCTATTATATTTTTACGCACGCGAGCATGCGACTTCGCATGGTACTCTGTATCGCAATTTCCTTGTTAGCTAAATCATTTTCCCTATCTGCTTAGATTTTGTTTGCTCGGGACGCGCAAACAGTTATGTCTGGGGGTGTGATGAGTCCACTTTATATACCTATTTTCGGACTCATCTGGGCTAGTTTTCACACGGTTGCACTTCACTTTTAGTTCTTTATCGTTCCTATTTCATCAGATCTTTATTTCCATAGGAAGTGCACATTTTAGCCCATGGTTGTGTATTTTGTTATTTTTATAGTTTGTACTCCCTTTTGTGATTGTCTGGAATGTCTGCACAGATTAGTGATTGGTTTTTCCTTTCGGTACAAGGGTCGTGTGCGTGTTCCTGGATGGTGGTGAAACAGGAATACTGCGCACGATCATGGGATCTAATGCGCACGACCACTGGTCGTGCACCCCGGATCGTGCGCACTACTCTACGTTTTCCAGAATCAGCCTGGGGTAAGCGCACGACCACTGGACATATTGCGCACGACCACCGAAAGTGCGCCACTGATCGTGTGTATTGATTCCTCTTTTCTGGAGTCCTGTCTGGGTAATCGCACGATCATTGGACTTAGTACGCACGACCAGTCACTACTCGTGCTCGTTATCCCAGTTCTTCTTCCTGTTATTCCATGCCAGTGCACACGACCACAAGACATAGTGCGCACGACCACTGGTCGTGCGCCTGTGATTGTGCGCATTGTTCATTTCTGCTTTTGTATAAATAGTTCAGGTCTCGCCCTAATCAAAGATCCGGGGGGATCGCTCGACATTTCTCTGCCATTTTTTGTCTCCGACGAAGGTTTCCGCTGTTCCCCTTCATCTTCCACCCTAGGGAGGTGCTCCGGGCAAGCTTTCACCGCCAAATCCAATCCGGAGCTTCCTCTCGGCCTCCTCCTTCATCTTTGAGCTTCAAGAAGAGCTTGACCTAGCTTTCTCCACCAAGCTAGGAGAAGTTGTGCCATCCTCCACCGGATCGTAACACGAAGAAGACGGGCCATTGGAAGGTGGTGACAGCCCTTCTCTACCCCGGACGCAGTTGCGGACCGAGCTTGGACGCGGATTGACAACCCGACGATTCCAACCGTGAATCCTCAGCAAGGCTTCGGATTCGGTCGATTTCGCACACTTTTCTTCTCTTGTTGTTGATAGTTTAGTTGAACTCTTTGTATTTGATGAAGCTATGCTTAGTGTAATATACATTTGTATCAAATCATGTCTATGTGATTTCTTATTTCTGCTATTTTCTTGAGGTGCGCCATATTCCATCCACCCTTGCCGCACTAGCAATTGCTAGTGGCGTGCATAGCGAAGAGGTGATCACGACCCTCATTCCGCCATTCTCATCACCTCATCCGCAAGCCTACTCGCCCATCCGCCGAGTGATTCGGTGCATAGCGGCCCGACTAGTTTTCCATCCTGCCTGGCGAAGCATCGCATAGCGGCGTTGCATAGGAGTAGTTGATAGTGTTTTATTTTCTTTGTCCGCAATATCAAAGCCCCCATCGTTACCTCCGACCTAAGGACTTCAATCTCAAGTCCTCCTCAAAATTAACTCCACCTTACTGTGTTCCTTGAGAGATCGATACTTGGGAAAACTCGCCCATTTTATATTACTTGTGCGACCGGTTCACTGCCGTGATCTATAAGCATCAAGTTTTTGAAAAAAAAAGAAAAATAAAATGGGCGAGTTTTCCCAAGTATCGATCTCTCAAGTAACACAGTAAGGTGGAGTTAATTTTGAGGAGGACTTGAGATTGAAGTCTTTAGGTCGGAGGTAACGATGGCGGCTTTGATATTGCGGACAAAGAAAATAAATCACTATCAACTACTCCTATGCAACGCCGCTATGCGATGCTTCGCCAGGCGGGATGGAAAACTAGTCGGGCCGCTATGCACCGAATCACTAGGCGGATGGGCAAGTAGGCTTGCGGATGAGGTGATGAGAATGGCGGAATGAGGGTCGTGATCACCTCTTCGCTATGCACGCCACTAGCAATTGCTAGTGCGACAAGGGTGGATGGTGGTGGATGGAATATGGCGCACCTCAAGAAAATAACAGAAATAAGAAATCACATAGACATGATTTGATACAAATGTATATTACACTAAGCATAGCTTCATCAAATACAAAGAGTTCAACTAAACTATCAACAACAAGAGAAGAAAAGTGTGCGAAATCGACCGAATCTGAAGCCTTGCTGAGGATTCACGGTTGGAATCGTCGGGTTGTCAATCCGCGTCCAAGCTCGGTCCGCAACTGCGTCCGGGGTAGAGAAGGGCTTTCACCACCTTCCAATGGCCCGTCTTCTTCGTGTCACGATCCGGTGGAGGATGGCACAACTTCTCCTAGGTTGGTGGAGAAAGGTAGGTCAAGCTCTTCTTGAAGCTCAAAGATGAAGGAGGAGGCCGAGAGGAAGCTCCGGCTTGGATTTGGCGGTGAAAGCTTGCCCGGAGCACCTCCCTAGGGTGGAAGATGAAGGGGAACGGCGGAAACCTTCGTCGGAGACAAAAAATGGCGGAGAAATGTCGAGCGATCCCCCCGGATCTCTGATTAGGGCGAGACCTGCACTATTTATACAAAAGCAGAAATGAACAATGCGCACGATCACAGGCGCACGACCAGTGGTCGTGCGCACTATGTCCTGTGCTCGTGCGCACTGGCATGGAATAACAGGAAGAAGAACTGGGATAACGCGCACGAGTAGTGGCGCACGACCAGTGGTCGTGCGCACTAAGTCCAATGATCGTGCGATTACCCAAACAGGACTCCAGAAAAGAGGAATCAATACACACGATCAGTGGCGCATGACCGGTGGTCGTGCGCAATATGTCCAGTGGTCGTGCGCTTACCCCAGGCTGATTCTGGAAAACGTAGAGTAGTGCGCACGATCCGGGGTGCACGACCAGTGGTCGTGCGTATTAGATCCCATGATCGTGCGCAGTATTCC
Organism: Platanthera guangdongensis; assembly: GCA_039583875.1. Taxonomy (NCBI): domain Eukaryota; kingdom Viridiplantae; phylum Streptophyta; class Magnoliopsida; order Asparagales; family Orchidaceae; genus Platanthera; species Platanthera guangdongensis. Next base: position 153,707,056 of record CM077150.1, read on the forward strand.
TGTTTCACCACCATCCCGAAACACGCACACGACCCCTGTACCGAAAGGAAAAACCAATCACTAATCTGTGCAGACATTCCAGACAATCACAAAAGGGAGTACAAACTATAAAAATAACAAAATACACAACCATGGGCTAAAATGTGCACTTCCTATGGAAATAAAGATCTGATGAAATAGGAACGATAAAGAACTAAAGGTGAAGTGCAACCGTGTGAAAACTAGCCCAGATGAGTCCGAAAATAGGTATATAAAGTGGACTCATCACCATTCTCATCACCTCATCCGCAAGCCTACTCGCCCATCCGCCTAGTGATTCGGTGCATAGCGGCCCGACTAGTCTTCCATCCCGCCTAGCGAAGCATCGCATAGCGGCGTTGCATATGAGTAGTTGTTAGCCTTTTATTTTCTTTTTCCGCAAATATCAAACCCCCCCTTAGTTAACTCCGACCTAAGGACTTCAATCTCAAGTCCTCCTCGAAATTAACTCCACCTTACTGTGTTCCTTGAGAGATCGATACTTGTGAAAACTCACCCATTTTATATTACTTGTGCGACCGGTTCACTGTCGTGATCTTTAGCATCAACACTCGCCCTCGAAAGGTGGAGCCCATGAGGGACTTCCACCACCTCTTGGCGTACAGTTCTAGGAGTGTCACTACTAGGGTCACAGCCATGTTGTTTGGACATCAAATTCCCGCCAATAGTTCTTGCATGGTGTCGAGCAATTCTTCCGTACGCACTTCCGACTCTGTCCCAAGGTAGGCGAGAGGGGAGAGAGCTCGGAAAGTGCTCAACCAATTTGAGCCCGGAGCTGATTGTTGTACAGGGGCTTGTTGGGATCTAAAAGCATCCAAGATAGCTGTGAGCGTCTGCCCTAGCTCTGAATGCTGAAACTGTGTAGGTACGGATGGGGCTGGGGTGCCCCACACTGGCTCAACGTGTAACAACCCCATCCATTTGCATAGTATATACTAGAAGGTCCGGCCGGGGCCCATAACATATACCACAAGACAGGCGGTGCAGTTATGGTGTGATACCAGAGTAGCGCAACGCACCCTAACACATGACATTCTAGCGGAAGCCTAAACACGAAACTTGAACTCCACACCTGAATGTCCAACATATAAAAGCTCCACATTTTATATATCCTAGGAATGTCTTACAAATACAAATGGTTGGCCTTATGGCCTTACAGGGCTTTCATAACAGTGGCCTCAAACATTGGCGCGCAGGCCGGCCACATCAAAAGAAAACACAACATTTGCATTTCATTTTATTTAGCCTTCGAGGGCTAGCAGCAGCAGCAAATGCAACAGGGACTTCAGCACTTATGCATCCCGCTCGGCTCTCCAACACCTACACAAGGACAGCCCACCCAATGGTGGAAAACAGAGGCAACGGTCAGCATTCAGCTGACCAAATAATAGAGACCCCACCCCTTTCCTGGGGCAGTGATATTCTTCCCTGTAACGCCCCCGATTTTCTGCGATTATTTAATTCTCGTTTGGCGTTACGTTGACGCATTTCTGGCATGTGTCGTTTGTTAGAGCGTAGTCTTAGCTCTTTAGGTTCCTTGTGTGGATTGTTGGTAGCCTTTTTGGCAAGATCCCCTAGCAAGCCGGGTCTGTTTTGGTGACCGGTGAGGCCTCTCGGGGGATGCTTGTGTTTTGGCTTCAGGTAGTGATAACCCGAGTTTTGTTCATCGAAAGTTAATTTCTACTTCGCCGTTGCGTTCGTAGCGTGGGTATTTAGCTATGGTGTGAATTTCGTCGGATTCCGAGGTGGTTTGGTTTTCGCGTCGTTTTGATGTGTTAATAATAATGGATGTAAATGATTAATTATTGAAACTTAAATTGAATCCAGTGGCTTTTAGGTGGCGGTTAGGGCTGATAAGACGTGTCCATGCATATATATATAGCCTTAAGACAAAATCAAGACTTTTCATTGTCTCCTTCTATGAGTGTATAACTGTCGCCTGTTCGAGTGGAAGAAAAACCGCCAACCCTGCTACCCTTCAGACGCCGATTCTGGGAGCGTTAGTGGACAAAATTTGATTCCTAAAGCGGATTTGGATTACTCTCGCCTAGACCTTCATTCCTACGGTAAGAGATTCAATTTTCGTGGTGTTTCTAGGGGTCTCAGAATTTCTGGTTTGATCCCTTTCCGCCATTAAAACTCTAGAATTCTTGTTTAGGTGCTGTTGCGGCTGGAGCCGAGAGAGAGAGGAAGGGCTGTGCAACATAAATTCTGGATTTGAGGCAAGTGGTGCTCCTACCCTTGCCAAGTTTTCTTCTCCTTTTTCATGTCATATTTGTTGCTATCATTCATGTTTCCTAGTTTGCTTATTTTGCTCTATTTTTCCATCAAAGTCATGAGGATCTTAAACCATAAATGCTCCTTTATATTTGTTTTTTGCATTTTCTCAAGTTCTGAAACTCAAATTTCCGGCCGTGGTGTTGTAGTCTTGTTTTCTTTTTATCAAAGTGTTCCCTGTTAATCTCGGTTTGGGGTAGCAATTAGCCTTTCAGCCCTAGAACTAGTAGCAGTGGGTTTCCATACTTATATTACGAGTAATAGGATTGAATTAGGCTAAGAAGATTGGTCGGAAATGAAGTTGGAGGTACATGATTGTTGTGCGCTCAGTGCAGCCAGTTCGACGAAGATCGTCGATCTGGGTTCGTCGATTATCGTCGAGCAGAGCTCGACGATTTGCCTTAGTTCTGGGTTCGACGATAATCGTCGAACGGAGTTCGACGATTCTCCCGTGGCCAGTGTTCGACGTAAGGAAAATCGTCGAACGGCGTTCGACGATTTTTCCCTTGGCTAGTGTTCGACGTAAGGAAAATCGTCGAATGGCGTTCGACGATTATTCCCGTGGCCAGTTTTCGACGAAAGGAAAATAGTCGAACGGCGTTCGACGATATTTCCCGTGGCCAGTATTCGACGAAAGGAAAATCGTCAAACGGCGTTCAACGATTTTTCCCGTGCCTGTGTTCGACGAAAGGAAAATCATCGAACGGAGTTCGAAGATTTCTTGTGGCTGGAGATTGACGATTCCTGTAGGCTGGGATTTATTCCTTTTCAGTTTTGTTTCTTCTCGAGTGATTACCTCCTAGGTGGGGATGTCTTGTCGGCCTTTCGTTCTTTCATTGTTTTGAGGGCTGAATCGTGGGTTATGGCAGGTAGTGGTATTTTGACGCTCTAAAGGAGCGGGATGTTTTGTGTGCGAGCCATGTCCGCCACTTTTTAGTCCCAGGTACGGGCTGGGTATTTGTTGTGGCCGCCACCCATTTTTATCCCAGGTACGAGCTAGGTTTGAGGTGGTTTTGTGCTGACACAGTGGAATTTCATTTTTAGTTGGAACTGTATTGTTTGGGGGACTGTTTTGGTCAGCAACTCAGGTCCATGTTGTTTACTACTGCCATTACTCACAAATTAGGATTGTTAGGTGTTTCTTCCTGATTGAATGCAACATATTGTGGCAAGTTTTCTTTTCTTTTGCCTTATAGCCTCTGCAGGATTTGGGCAGGACTGGTTGTTGTTACCTGGTACTTGGTGTACTTTTGCTTACTTTGGACAGTGTTTGCTTTTACTGTCATGATTACTTACTCTCTTTTGTCCCATTTTGATTTAACACTCTAATTCTGATTTCCTTGTTTTACTTGCTGAGGTGTTCTTTTCTTTTCTGAAAGCCTCAGGTTAGGATTAGTAGCCGGGTAGGCGGCTAGATTTGCTGTGGTGTTGCTGGTGATCCCTTGAGTTGTAGGGATCTTTCTCTTGCTGTTGTGAGGTAGTTTTTCTGTTTTCATATAGACATACATACTTGCTAGTGGGTTCGTGTCAGTTTGTTGGCACCCACTGGTAGTTTTACCTTATGATACTAGATATGTTTCTTTTACTGCTACCTTTTTGTAGATAGTCTACTTGCTCATGGGAAGATTTATGCTAGGTTGCTAGTTACTTTTAAACCTAAAAACACTATTATAAGTATATCTCATGATCAGCATGTTTATAAAACTCATACATTACTTTCCAAGCAACGAAAAAAGATCGTTTTCGTACTTATAATATAATATAAATCTAGAGTCTTGCATTGTATAAGTGGACCTCGGGGGACACTTATGCACTCTCATAGGGTGTCAAATATAAATAAAGTATTTTCCACCGCGTATAAGTATAGTTTTTAAACCGTGGACTAGATGATCCACCGAGACGAGGGATATGGTCTCAAAAAATATAACTGATTTTTCTAATCATTAAACTTATGAATTTTCATAGTCTAGTTAGTATCCCCCGTGATGTAGACGTACGCATTAGAGCCGAATTATAACTACGGACGCGCACGACTATCTCTTCACGATGAATTCTATGCTCACACAATTGTTCTACGCCGCTCCACGCTATCACATTCATTCAATTTCACGCTAGCGTACGGGTAGCCAAACCGTTTCGAGATCAAATAAGGGCGATAGGCCGGTATCCGATCGAGGTAAAAAGGACCAATATTAGATCCGGACGAGCGAAGGTTGTACCCAAAAAGATCTACCGAAAATAATCACAAATTTGGAAAAGGTAGATCTCTCCCAACAAAAGACAACGAGGGCTCGCCAAACCCTTTACGAAATTAAGTCGATCAAGAAAACAACGCAAAACAATTAAAGCTAATCACGAAATTTCAAATGATTTCAAAATTTAATGCCAGAAATTCCACCACAAGATTATTTAAGGAAAGAAACACACGAAAGTGGAAAGGCTCGTTACCCAACCGGAATGGATGATTCCGATTCACTCGGCGAGGATCGTTCTTCAACGGCTCCACCAGAATCACGCCGGTAGGAGTGAAATTCGTCCGCCTTCGTCGCGTTACGCTGGAAATGGAAAGTCCCGTCGAAATGTTCTTAATATGGAAGTAAATATCTTCAAGTATGGCAAGAGAGAAATAAGGTGGCGGTTGTCTTGGTGGAGGCAGAGGCAGCTTGGGTTGGCCCTGATGGTGGTGTTACGGGTAGGGGGAAGGAGGAGGGTGGTCGGCTCTTGTTGGAGGGAAAAGGAAGAGGTGGCGGCCTTGGGAGTTGTGTATGGTGGCTCGGGTAGGAGAGGAGTGGTGGCCGGGTTGGAGAAAGAGGGAGGGAGGAGGAAAAGCCGAGATTTGAGTGAGGGGATGAGAGGTGGCCGGCGGCCAAGGAGAGAGAAGGGGGACCAAGAGAAAGATCGGCCAAGAGATGAGGAAGGAGGAAGCTTCAAGAGGTAAGGATTTTCAAATTTCTTTTCATTCAATCTTCTCCAAATAGAGGGGGGGGGGGGACATGCCTATATATAGGCTACAACAACAACAACACTCCAACTGGATACATGCAGCCCATACATGAAAACATGAAAATAAAACACACACATACATCATGATTTTATATCATAATCATAATGTACATATTACATGAAATAAAAGTGCAATTATTAAAAATAAAACACACAAAACATGGATTAATAATTAATAATAATTTGATAATAATTATTATTAATTATTAATAAATCGGATTGCGATCCGGACGCCTATTATGGCGATGCTCTTCACGGTCATTTGTCAGTGTGCCGTCTTCAAGGTGTTGCGCGTCGTAGTCTCCATCACCCTGTTCGACGTGCCATCACGACACGCGTTTTCTCGTACTCTGAAACTTCTTAAATTTGGAGAAAATGCGGGTAGTGACAGTTGGTGTCAGAGGGAGGTTGCTTGACAATTTGTCGGGCAACCTTTCCTTGTAGCTATTAGATGTATAGCATCATATCATACACACATCGATATGTCATCAGCACGTCTTGGCTGAAGCACGAACACTACACTCATAGCATAACATGAAGTATACAGGGCATATTATGTAGTATGGGATGCATAATATGTGTCTGTATAGGGATCCACCATAGGGGCAACATGTGAGGGTTATGTAGTATGAGATACATAACCTCACCACATGAATGCGACTAGCACGTTTCTTTTTCATTGCATGAGAATGTTATGTAGTATGGGATTCATAACATTTTCATGCGTATGCCGCTCATGACATGCATTAGGGCCTTTTTAGAATGCATAGCACAATCATGCATAGCATAACATTGCATAAGCACAACGTGCCAAGCTAAAGATTTGCAGGATGACATATGTACACACATGGTTTTAAATCAGAAAAAGAATATAAATTCATGCATTCCCGATCTAGGAACAAGAGTTAGTTGATGGTGGTAAACCATCCTAGGTTAGGCATAGCATCACTTTTGTTAAACAAAATGAAATCCCAGAGCAAGTATAGCAGTTAAAAGTTCATATTTATGTATGTATTGTCTGTACTGGTAGTTTGTTCTAACTGTTGAACTAGGTTTTGACCTCAGTTTTTATGGTTTTAGGATGGCGAGACGTCCTTCGACTAGGTCGACTCCCCTATTTGAGGGTGAGTCTTCAGGAGTGCAGAGTGATGCAGTGCTCGAGAGCCTGCGACAGAGCAACGATTCCTTGACCAGGCAGTTGGTGGAGATGCAGGCCCAGATCCAGTCTCTGGTGGCAGAGGTGGCAGGGCGGACTCGGGGTGTGCAAGCCCCTGCAGGGGGGACAGCTACTCCTCCCCCTCCTGCTCCCCTGAGACCTCCAGTGGTGGTGCCAGCAGAGATGGCCTTTATTTCTCAATTTCAGAGACTTAGCCCTCCTACATACGATGGGAAGGCAGATTTCATGGTCATAGATGATTGGCTGAACTCCATGAAGGAGATGTTCTCGTACTCCGGTGTTGCAGATGATCAGAGAGTGATTATATCCGCCTATCAGCTAAAGGGTTTGGCTAAGAGCTGGTGGCTTAGGGAAAAGGAGAGCTTGGTGGCTGGTTGCTCTTGGGGATTATTCAAGGAGTTGTTGTTGAGGAAGTTTTTTCCTTCGGTCGAGCGTGACCGACTTATGAACGACTTCCTTCACCTGAAGCAGAGGTAACTCTCGGTTAGTGAGTACAAGATAGAGTTCAGCAAGTTGAGCCGGTTTGCCCCTGGGTTGGTGAGTGTTGAAGCAGATCGAGTCAAGCGGTTCCTCGGTGTCTTGGGGAGCGAGGTTCAGCAGTTGGCCAGTGCTTATGGATCAGAGACTTATTCAGGGGTAGTGGAGGCTACTCTGAAAGTGGAGGCAATTGAGAACGCAAAGAACAGAGGCCAGCAAATGAGGAAGGACAAGAGGAAGTCTGCTGAGGAGAAGAACCCCCAGGTACTCGATGTTGATTCGGGAAAGAAGAGCAAGATAGTGTGTAGCTTCTGTGGCCGGTCAGGCCACCCTGTTGAGAGGTGTTTCAAGAAGGCGGGAGCTCAGAAGAAGGATTAAGTTCATGCTATTCAAGGTGCTCCTAGGAAGGATGTTTCCTGTTCTATTTGCAAGCGACCAGGGCATGATGCTTCCCAGTGCTGGTCCAAGGATAAGGTCTGCTATCAGTGTGGCCAGAAGGTCCATATCAAGACAAGGTGTCCTCAGGTCCAGCCTGTCCTTCAAGTAGTTCCACTTCAGGCTTTACCCCCGCCTCAGCGTGTGGACAAGGGCAAAGGAAAGCTGAACGTGATCTCTTCCGATGAGGCTCAAGATTCAACTCAGGTCATCTCAGGTTAGTTATTTTCCTAGCCTGAAAGTTTTATTTTCTGGAATGGTTATAGTTTTTGGTTTTGGTAGTTCCTTCGTTGCTTATATATACTCCTATAGGGAAATTTAAGGTGAAGAACCATTGGGCGTGTGTTCTGTTCGACTCCGGCGCTACCCACTCGTTTGTGGCTAGAGCTTTTGTGCAGCGTTATCGGTTTATTCTAGATCAAGTTCGTGACACCTTCCGCGTCAAGTTCCCTTCTGGTGAATCTGTGTTGTCAGATTTGTGCATTTTGGATTGCCCTATTTTGTTGGGGGACTTTCTTGCGAAGGCAGACTTGAAGATGATTGATCTAGAGGACTTCAATGTTATTCTGGGCATGGACTGGTTGTCTAGGTATGATGCGGTTATTCAGTGCAAAGAGAAGCGCTTGGAGTTCATGAAGTACAACGGTCAGCCTGGAAGTGTGTATGCTGATCCGTGCCAGGATTCTCCTATCATTTCTTCGGTATGTGCTCAGAAGCTGCTTCATTCTGATTGTTTTGCTTGTTTAGTCTCGGTGGTTGGGACTGCTGTCAGTGTACCGTGCTTGGAGGAGATTCCTGTGGTTCGTGGTTTCTCTGATGTTTTTCCTGATGACCTTCTTGGTCTTCCCCCTGAGCGGGATGTTGAGTTTGTGATTGATTTGAAACCGGGTACGCGTCCTATTGCTAAGGCGCCGCATCGGATGGCCCCTCGTGAGTTGGAGGAGTTGAGAGTCTAGTTGGATGAGTTGTTGGCTAAAGGTTTTATCAGGACGAGTTCGTCGCCTTCGGGTGCTCCTGTTCCATTTGTGAAGAAGAAAGATGGGTCGATGAGGCTGTGTATTGATTATAGGGAGCTGAACAAAGTCACCATTAAGAACAGGTACCCTCTGCCAAGGATCGATGACTTATTTGATCAGTTGTGTGGTAGCATGGTGTTCTCCAAGATCGATCTTCGTTCTGGCTATCATCAGCTCAGGATCCGTGAGGCAGATATTCCATGGACTGCGTTTAGATCAAGGCATGGACATTTCGAGTTTCATGTGATGTTGTTTGGTTTGACCAACACACCACCAGCTTTCATGGATATGATGAACCGGGTGTTCAAGGACTTTCTAGAGAAGTTCGTGGTGGTATTCATCGATGATGTGTTGATCTACTCTCGCAGTGCTGAGGAGCATGAGCAGCATCTGTGCTTGGTTCTATCGGAGTTGAGGAACCACAAGTTATTCGCCAAGCTGAGCAAGTGTGAATTTTGGTTGCCTTAGGTCTCATTTCTGGGCCTCGTGGTGAATAAGGATGGGATCTCGGTCGACCCGGAAAAGATTTCTGCAGTGATGGATTGGAGCAGGCTGGGCACGCCCAAGGAGATTAGAAGCTTCCTAGGGTTAGCCGGCTACTACAGGAGGTTCGTGGAGGGTTTCTCTACCTTGGAGGCACCTTTGACCAGGCTGACTCAGAAGAATGCGACCTTCATTTGGAGCGAGAAATGCGAGGAGACCTTTCTGGAGCTAAAGAGGAGGTTGTGCACTGCTCCTGTTTTGACATTGCCTACAGAGGGCATGGACTATGATGTGTATGTGGATGCCTCGCATGTTGGGCTCGGAGGTGTGTTGATGCAAGAAGGGAAGGTGATTGCGTATGGGTCAAGGCAACTAAAGACTCATGAGAGGAACTACCCCATGCATGATCTTGAGTTCGCAACAGTGATTTTTTCCCTGAAGCTGTGGAGACATTTACTTTATGGTGCTTAGTGCAAGATCTTCACAGATCATAAAATTCTAAAGTACGTGTTCACACAGAAGGAGTTAAATATGCGCCAGCGGCGGTGGCTAGAGTATGTGGCCGATTATGATGTGGATATACAGTATCATCCGGGCAAAGCCAATGTGGTGGACGATGCCCTGAGCCGGAAGACGGGGAAGATTTTTAATCTCACCGCCGACCGTTTAGTGGAAGAGTTCCTCCTGATGGATATCTCTGTGGGACGCTGTGACATGCAGAGCAATTTGGCAGTGGCAGAGCCGTCTTGGATTTTTGATGCGTGTAAATCGGCAAGCGCACCGGTCGCACAAGTAATAAAGTTTTGGGAATAAATCCCCGAGTGTCGGTCTCTTGAGGAATGCAATTAGCGTAGAACGACAACAATACAGAGAATATCGTTATGAGAGTTATAAATAGAAAAAAGAGGAAATAGAGGACTTGGGAGATCGTGCATGTTTCATCTACTGAACTAGTAAAAGCTATGCGGGTCGAAGGCACTGCTTCGCAAGGTGGAGTGGGTTTGTCGGCCGCGATGCCGAACTTCAGTTGGGCGAGTGGAAGGGAAGCTAATGGATTGAAGTGTTCTTGTGTGGAGTGCAATCGGATAAGACACGGGAATGGATTGGATGTGGGGTGAGCGAGGCACATTCACAGACAATACTCACAAGCAGAAGAAAATACTAACATTCCATTAGCTATAAAATAAACTTGATGTTCATGGATGGAAGTGTTCATTACACTGCTCAAAACATTCATACTACAGAGGAAGGGGAAGAGGAGTAAACCAAAAGAGAGTGAAGATCCACCGCGGGTCATGGCCGGAGTAGCGAGTTGTCAATCCGCTTCCGGGCTCAGTCCAAGGAGGCTTCCAGTACCAACGAGCTGTCACCTCGAAGGCCTTTAAGTCCATTCTCTAGGTTGTCTACTTCACCAACTCCGGAGGAAAGCTTGGAGTTGAAGTCATCAATGGCCGAGGGCTTCGCCAGAGAGTTGAAAAGCTTTGGAGTAGTTGGCAATGGCCTCCCAATGAAGGTGGAGGTGATAGAGTAGCTGGAGAAGTGAAATGGCGATTCCCGCGCACTCTCCGATTGCAGCAAATGACAGACGTTGACCTAAATTGCGGAGCAGGGCCTTAAATACGGAGGCAGCAGAAGCAGTGCGCACGATCAGTGGCGCACGACCAGTGGTCGTGCGCACTGTCGGTCGATGATCGTGTGACTTTTCCAAATAGACCTGCAACCTAGACAAGAAGCATCAGCATATATGCGCACGAGCAGTGGCGCACGACCAGTGGTCGTGCGCACTAAGGCCAGTGCTCGTGCGATTACCTAGACATGATTAGGAAAAAGAGAGTGTAATGCGCACGATCGGTGGCGCACGACCAGTGGTCGTGCGCAGTATTCCTCCATCGTCGGTGTCTCCCGAGCGGTTCCGGAGCACGCACACGACCCCTGCACTAGCAGAAGAGGCAGAAAGGCCACCAAAACGTGCACACCACATCCCCGAGATCGGGCTAAAGAATAACAACAATATAGAAACACAGAAAGAACACAGAAACGGACCTACAGTGCACTTAATCGTGAAATAGGTACATAAGCACATATAAGTAATAAAGGCTCTCAAGTGTAGTGCTAAGATGATAAAACTAGCCCAGATGAGTCCAACCATCAGTGTAAAATGTGGACTCATCACACCCCCAGACTTAACCATTTGCACGTCCCGAGCAAATCATCACTCCGTGAACTAGAAAATAGCTAACTGGCTCAGAAATTTCAAAAAGAAGTAAGACGAGAAATCAAATACAACATGGGTATAGAAGATATAATAGAAAAACTTTTTAATTATACGACGTAGTTTAAACTATTCGACAGACGTAAATAAATATTGTAATTGCTCAAAATTAGAATTCTGGAGGATCTTGCGATCATGGGTAGGAAGAAAGTAGGCAGGCCACTAAGGTGAGCATTGCCAAAGTTCGGGACTCAGGATCACCTCCAAAGGAATCCACCAATGTCGGGGACCATATACTTGCACGTTCACAATCTCTCCACGGCGCAGGTGAGACTCAAGCGTGAATCAGTAGGACTTGTAGGATACAATGGGGCTTATGCGAAGGCTGGGTAGTCAAAGATAAACATGAAGGCTCTATGCAACCAAAGCGAGCGAATAAAACCCAAACCAATACAGCCACTTAGAAATGAACGGGACACACGCCCCCAGACTTAGCTTAAAAACCGGGTGTGAACACGGCTGAACCCGACCAAAATCAATAAAGAGGATGAGGATCGAAATCTCAAAGCAATTCTTTCATATTTTTCTCTTTTGCGCTTATCGTTTTTTATTTATTTATTTTATTTTTTTGTTAAATTTTTTTTTCTTTTGCTGCGCTAGCAATCCCCAAACGTAGAAATCAAAACGTGAATGAATTCAGCACCCCCAAAAACAATGTCCACTTAGAACAACCTCGGCAAAACAGTAAATACAAATCAGCTCAAGCATTTGATTGTGCTGGTGGGTTTAGCTTCAGGCCTTGGTGAAAGTGAGTGGAGCTGGATCAAAGGAAGGGTAGGCACAAATTTGGCATGCAATGGTTAACAGTTAGGAAAGGCTAAACAACTCTCAAACTAACCAAAATGAAGACCTACGTCATGCTCACGCTTGACTAACCATGCACCAATGCTTCGAGAGTAGCTTAGGGCAAGTTCTTAGCCACCGAGAAAGATGATCCTTCCTCCCGACTCGAGCAATACGAGTCTAGTGGCGGCTACACACATTCCTACATTATCGTTCGATTACCCCAGATTCAGATTTTGAGCAGTACAAACAATAGTTACGTTTGCAGAAAAAGATAAATCTACGAGCATAAAGAGAAATTAATTCTATCCTAAATCTACACAAACCATGAGTATTCGATTAGGAGCACTGCATGAGTTTCGAACTACTCAATTCTGAAATCCTAAACCATGGGTAAGAGCGCACTCGTGTGGGTGATTCAGTGTGTGCAACATAAATCAAGAAATAAGTAAACAAGAAACTGGAATGCAACAGAAAGTGTGGTGTAGTGACCACAGACATGCTCTCCCCCCCAGACGTAAAGTCGACAACTAGTAAAAATCAGCATGCCAAATATGATAAAAAGCTAGGGTAGGAAGTACCTATGCTCAAAATTGAGCATACCAGTCGTGCAATGAGATGTCCAAGTGCGGCCAAGTTGCCGCGCCTCAAATATTCCTGCACCTGCGATTGAAGGATGCCAGCCAAACAAAATATGGAAACAAGAATATATGAATATATAAAAAGAAATTAAAACACAGCATAGGACCAAACGGTCCAACTTGGGTTGTCTCCCGAAAGCCCTTTTGTTTACCGTCCTTAAGGTGGACCAAATACCTGTATTAGCAGTTCAAATAGAGAGTTCTTGGCAGTATAAAAAGGAAACAGAATTAAAAGTAGAGCAACCAGCATTCAACAAGTAGCGAGAAAGAGGGTGGAAAGAGGAATGAGGGTGGTGCAATCAACTATAAGCAGATTTATGGTAAGTCTCTCCGGTGGGATGCGAGAGAACAACAGATTGTCTTTTTGTATTCGGGGTAGGCATTGTCCCATTACTGCGAGTGCACTCTTTCTCGCGCTGGAAGGCAGCGTAGTGCTCTCCGCATAAACGCTTGGCATCTTTCAGTTTCTCCACCGTGGGAGACTTCCAATGGAGGTAGGCTGTGGGGTTTCTTAGTGTCGGGGTTTGTGGCAGCCTATCCGACACCGTGATGGCAACCGGATCTGCCCAAGCTACAGATCGCTTAACAGAATTATACAAAATAGTGTCTAGGGATTTCTCCCGAATAAAACTTGGTTCGCCATGCTCAACAACAGAGTTGGCTGGCAGTAGAAAGGCAGCCGTGGCTGTAGTACAATTGATCTCTTCGTGGACTAGTAGCTCTTGCTTCTCATCGACTTCCCGAGGGAGTCCTTTCTTTGGCGTCTCCTCCAGATGTGCTTCCAATGCGGGGAAACCTGAATCCAGCTTGTTATCTGTGACACTTAGATAATTGTTATTTTGGATGGAAGAAGAATGTATGGATGTGTTATCGAGGGTGGACTCTTCGTTTGGCCAAGTGACACGGCCTTTGGAGAAGTCGAGGGATGCGCCACTGGGTGTCAGGAATGGGACTCCTAATATAGGAATGGAGTTATTGTCCTGTGGTCCCAAAACCTGGAAGTCAGTGGTGATACTTTTGCCATTAACCTCGATTTCAACTTCCCGAACACCTCCCTCAGTGTCAACCAAATTTCCATTCGCTAAGATAAGTGATTTCCGATTTTCAATGTCGACTTGTAAGTGCATCTTCGCAACATCTTGCAAAGTGAGGATGTTGCTGGACGCCCCGGAATCGCATAATGCTGGAGTTTCGATGTTATTGATTTTACAATTGATGACAAGTTCGTTGCGGTTTCCCGAATTGTCCTCCCCAAGGCGCTTACCCTGTTCATGGGGGTTCTTTTCGGTGTTACTCGGTAAGGTGCCTTGGGTGCGCTCAGAAACCACTTGAGCCAATTGGCCCAATTGTGCCTCCAGTTTGCGCATCGAGGCGGCTTGATTTGTCATGTTGGTTTGGGAAATCTCAACGAACTTCTCAAACATCTCTTCTAAAGAACTTTTCGTAACGACGGAGGGCCCTTGGGAATAATTCGGTTGAGGCGGCCTCGGTTGGCTTCCGGAAGCATACGCATCATTTTGATGCTGCCCCGGTTGCCATCTTTGGCCAGATGTGTTAGGATTCCAAGAAACGTTGGGGTGATTTCTCACCCCCGGGTTGTAAGTATTCCCATAAGGCACTCCCCTATTTTGATTGGCAACAAAATTAACGGACTCATTCATAAACAAAGATTCGTCTGGTACCTCAACTCCTAAGCATTCGAAGCTGTGGTGATCGGTGCTTCCGCACCCTTGGCATGAGATTGCCATCACTGGGGCGGCAGGAGCAGGCTTGGGGATATCCAAGGCAAACACTCCACTGGTTCTTCGTGGGATGTTTCTTCCAGCGGTCCAGTAAGCACTGTGGGTGGCGGCGTCTTATAAGACTCTAAGAGCATCATCTGGAGCAAGATTCATGATGGTTCCTCCGGAGGCAACATCGATCATGGCTCGGTGGTGGGGATCAATAGCGAAGTAGAAACTTTCGACGAGGTTCCACGTTTGGAATCCATGATTAAGGCACTTCCTCAGCAGCTCGTTGAAACACTCCCAAACTTCGGCTAAACTTTCTTGATCGGCTTGCCGGAAGTTGGCTATTGCGCGCCTCATGCTCACGATCCGATCCACTGGATGGAACTTAGATAGGAATTTTGTGGTCAAAGCCTCCCATGTGGTGGTTGTTCCAGGTGGGAGGGAGTGAAGCCATGTCTTGGCTTTGTCCCTTAATGAAAAAGGGAAGAGGCGGAGCTTGACTGTTTCGTCTGGGATTCCGGCGTAGCGGAACGTGGCGCAGATTTCGGAGAATTCTGTAAGGTGAAGATGAGCGTCTTCAGTGGCCATTCCGGAGAACTGAGCGTTGTTCCGAATGATATTCAGAATAGCTGGTTTAATTTCGAACTGTGGATTGGTGATAGCAGGTCCGAAACCGGGGTATATGCTCCCGACAGTAGGTGTAGTATAATCCCTCATGATGCGGACCTCGGGAGGGTTCACTTCATTTTCGTCTCCATTTCTGTCGACATGAGGTATCCCTCCAACTCGGTTGCCTGCATCAATATTCAGCTGGACTCCCATTGGGGCAAAAGTGATGGCTGCGGCGCGTCTTCGTGCTAGGAGAGTACGTTCGATCTCTGGGTTGTAGGCGACAAAATCTCTTGTAGCTCGACCTTGCATTCACTGTGGCAAACACTACACACTACAAGGAAACATCAGTCAAAAAGAAACAATACTAACTCTTATAACAATATTTGAAGTCATTCGAAGTCGCTCTACAGTTGCATTCCCCGGCAACGACGCCAAAAACTTGATGCGTGTAAATCGGCAAGCGCACCGGTTGCACAAGTAATAAAGTTATTGGGAATAAATCCCCGAGTGTCGGTCTCTTGAGGAATGCAATTAGCGTATAACGGCAACAGTATAGAGAATATCATTATGAGAGTTATAAATAGAAAAAAGAGGAAATAGAGGACTTAGGAGATTGTGGATGTTTGATCTACTGAACTAGTAAAAGCTATGCGGGTCGAAGGCACCGCTTCGCAAGGTGGAGTGGGTTTGTCGGCCGCGATGCCGAACTTCAGTTGGGCGAGTGGAAGGGAAGCTAATGGATTGAAGTGTTCTTGTGTGGAGTGCAATCGGATAAGACACGGGAATGGAGTGGATGTGGGGTGAGCGAGGCACATTCACAGACAATACTCACAAGCAGAAAATACTAACATTCCATTAGCTATAAAATAAACTTGATGTTCATGGATGGAAGTGTTCATTACACTGCTCAAAACATTCATACTACAGAGGAAGGGGAAGAGGAGTAAACCAAAAGAGAGTGAAGATCCACCACGGGTCGTGGCCGGAGTAGCGAGTTATCAATCGGCTTCCGGGCTCAGTCCAAGGAGGCTTCCGGTACCAACGAGCTATCACCTCGAAGGCCTTTAAGTCCGTTCTCTAGGTTGTCTACTTCACCATCTCCGGAGGAAAGCTTGGAGTTGAAGTCATCAATGACCGAGGGCTTCGCCGGAGAGTTGAAAAGCTTCGGAGTAGTTGGCAATGGCCTCCCGACGAAGGTGGAGGAGATGGAGCAGCTGGAGAAGTGAAATGGCGATTCTCGCGCACTCTCCGATCGCAGCAAATGACAGGCGTTGACCTAAATCGCGGAGCAGGGCCTTAAATACGGAGGCAGCAGAAGCAGTGCGCACGATCAGTGGCGCACGACTAGTGGTCGTGCACACTGTCGGTCGATGATCGTGCGACTTTTCCAAATAGACCTGCAACCTGGACAAGAAGCATCAGTATATATGCGCACGAGCAGTGGCGCACGACCAGTGGTCGTGCGCACTAATGCCAGTGCTCGTGCAATTACCTAGACAGGATTAGGAAAAAGAGAGTGTAATGCACACGATCGGTGGCGCATGACCAGTGGTCGTGCGCAATAAGTCCAGTGATCGTGCGTAGTATTCCTGCATCGTCGGTGTCTCCCGAGCGGTTCCAGAGCACGCACACGACCCCTGCACCAGCAGAAGAGGCAGAAAGGCCACCAAAACGTGCACACCACATCCCCGAGATCGGGATAAAGAATAATAACAATATAGAAACACAGAAAGCACACAGAAACGGGCCTACAGTGCACTTAATCGTGAAATAGGTACATAAGCACATATAAGCAATAAAGGCTCTCAAGTGTAGTGCTAAGACGATAGAACAAGCCCAGATGAGTCCAAAAATCAGTGTAAAATGTGGACTCATATATTTCACTTACCAGGTTGCACCAGAAGGATGATCCAGATCTTCTGCACTTATACCTCAGGACTGAGAGAGGGGAGTTGCCAGATTTTTCTATCGATGATGCGGGTACCTTGAAGTACCGCGACAGGTTTTGCATCCCCGCTGTTGGAGACATCAGCGGTATGATTTGCAGAGAGGCTCATGGATCCAGTGTTGCCTACCATCCAGGATCTACAAAGATGTATCATGAATTGAAGCAGATTGCTTGGTGGTATGGGATGAAGGGTGATATAACCTGATTTGTTGTTGAGTGCCACACTTGCAAGCGTGTGAAGGCCGATCATGGAAGGCCTGGTGGCAAGTTGACTCCGATGGAGATCCCTACTTGGAAGTGGGAAAGTATTTCTATGGACTTCATTACGGGCTTGCCGAGATATCCAAGAGGATTTAATTCTATTTGTGTTATAGTGGATAGACTGATGAAGTGTGCTCACTTCGTGCCGTACAAGATTGACTATCCGATGAAAAAGATAGCAGAGCTGTATCTGAATGTAGTCATCAGATTACACGATGTGTCAGTTAGCATCATTTCGGATCGAGACTCCCATTTTACATCTCGCTTCTGGAGGAGTCTGCAAGAGGGTTTGGGTACAGATTTGAGGTATTCTACAGCTTACCACCCGTAGACTAATGGTCAGACTGGGAGAGTGAACCAGATAGTTGAGGATATGATCAGGTGCTACATCTTGGACCACGGTGGAGCGTGGGATGAGCATTTGCGGCTTATGGAATTTGCATACAATAACAGTTACCAGGAGAGCTTGAAAATGGCTCCGTTTGAAGCTTTGTATGGGCGGCGCTGCAGAACTCCTTTGTTTTGGACCGAGGTCGGTGAGAGTCCTGTGTTGGGTCCGGATGCGCTCGAGGAAATGGAAGTCGCAGTGAAGCTTATTCGGGAAAAGCTTCGTATAGCTCAGGAGAGATATGAGAAGAACGCCAACCGGCGTAGGTCTTACCTGGACTTTTCTGTTGGGGACCTTGTGTTTCTTAAGGTTTCCCCGATGGTTGGTGTTAAGAGGTTCAGTAAGAACCGGAAATTGGATCCGAGGTATATGGGCCCGTTTAAGATTGTTGAGCGGATTGGCGTGTCAGCATATAGGTTGGATTTGCCAGCAAATTTCTCAGATGTTCATAATGTGTTTCATATAAGCCAATTGCGGAAGTGTGTGCGAAGCAGTGGGCAAGTCTTGGATGCTATGCCCCAGTTGGAGCATAATCTTGCATATGCTGACGTACCGGTCCGCATCTTGGATACTCAAGATCGGGTGCTGCGGACGAAGTCTATCCCGATGGTGAAAGTTCTATGGAAGAATCAGGATTTGGAAAGCGCGACTTGGGAGCTAGAGTCGGCTTTGAGGGAGGCTCACCCTCATCTGTTCCCTTGATTTGATTGGTACGTTTCTTTCTAGTAGCTCTTGTTTTGTTACTTTCCTTCTATAGTAGAAGTAGCGTATATAAAGTTTTGGGACAAAACTTTCTTTTAGGTGGAGTGACTGTAACGCCCCCGATTTTCTGCGATTATTTAATTCTCGTTTGGCGTTACATTAACGTGTTTCCGGCATGTGTCCTTTGTTAGAGCGCGGTCTTAGCTCTTTAGGTTCCTTGTGTGGATTGTTGGTAGCCTTTTTGGCAAGATCCCGTAGCAAGCCGGGTCTGTTTTGGTGATCGGTGAGGCCTCTCGGGGGATGGTTGTGTTTTGGCTTCGGGTAGTGATAACCCGAGTTTTGTTCGGCTAAAGTTGATTTCGACTTCGCAGTTGCGTTCGTAGCGTGGGTATTTAGCTACGGTGTGAATTTCGTCGGATTCCGAGGTGGTTCGGTTTTCGCGTCGTTTTGATGTGTTAATAATAATGGATGTAAATGATTAATTATTGAAACTTGAATTGAATCCAGTGGCTTTTAGGAGGCGGTTAGTGCTGATAAGACGTGTCCATGCATATATATATATATCCTTAAGACAAAATCGAGACTTTTCATTGTCTCCTTCTATGAGTGTATAACCGACGCCTGTTCGAGAGAAAGAAAAATCGCCAACCCTGCTACCCTTCAGACGCCGATTCTGGGAGCGTTAGTGGACGGAATTCGATTCCGAAAGCGGATTTGGATTACTCTCACCTAGACCTTCATTCCTATGGTAAGAGATTCAATTTTCATGGTGTTTCTAGGGGTCTCAGAATTTCTTGTTTGATCCCTTTCCGCCATTAAAACTCTAGAATTCCTGTTTAGGTGCTGTTGCGGCTGGAGCCGAGAGAGAGATGAATGGCTGTGCAAGATAAATTCTCGATTTGAGGCAAGTGGTGCTCCTACCCTTGCCAAGTTTTTCTTCTCCTTTTTCATGTCATATTTGTTGCTATCATTCATGTTTCCTCGTTTGCTTATTTTGCTCTATTTTTCCATCAAAGTCATGAGGATCTTAAACCATAAATGCACCTTTATGTTTCTTTTTGCATTTTCTCAAGTTCTGAAACTCAAATTTCCGGCCGTGTTGCTGTAGTCTTGTTTTCTTTTTATCAAAGTGTTCCCTGTTAATCTCGGTTTGGGGTAGCAATTAGACTTTCAAGCCTAGAAGTAGTAGCAGTGGGTTTTCATACTTATATTACGAGTAATAGGATCGAATTAGGCTAAGAAGATTGGTCGGAAATGAAGTTGGAGGTACATGATTGCTGTGTGCTCAATGCAGCCAGTTCGATGAAGATCGTCGATCTGGGTTTGTCGATTATCGTCGAGCAGAGCTCGACGATTTGCCTTAGTTCTAGGTCCGACAAAAATTGTCGAACGGAGTTCGACGATTCTCCCGTGGCCAGTGTTCGACGTGAGGAAAATCGTCGAACGGCATTCGAAGATTTTTCCCATGGCCAGTGTTTGACGTAAGGAAAATCGTCGAACGGCGTTCGACGATTACTCCCGTGGCCAGTTTTCGATGAAAGGAAAATCGTCGAACGACATTCGACGATATTTCCCGTGGCCAGTATTCGACGAAAGGAAAATCGTCGAACGGCGTTCGACGATTTTTCCCGTGCCTGTGTTCGACGAAAGGAAAATCGTCGAACGGAGTTCGACGATTTCCTGTGGCTGGAGATTGACGATTCTTGTAGGCTGGGATTTATTCCTTTTCAGTTTCTTTTTTTCCCGAGTGATTACCTCATAGGGGGGATGTCTTGTCGGCCTTTCGTTCTTCCTTTGCTTTGAGGGCCGAATCATGGATTATGGCATGTAGTGGTATTTTGACGCTCTAAAGGAGCGGGATGTTTTGTGTGTGAACCGTGGCCGCCACTTTTTAGTCCCAGGTACGGGCTGGGTATTTGTTGTGGCCGCCACCCTTTTTAATCCCAGGTTCGAGCTGGGTTTGTGGTGGTTTTGTGCTGACACGGTGGAATTTAATTTTTAGTTGGAACTGTACTGTTTGGGGGACTATTTTGGTCACCAACTCAGGTCCATGTTGTTTACTACTGCCATTACTGACAAATTAGGATTGTTAGGTGTTTCTTCCTGGTTGAATGCAATATATTGTGGCAAGTTTTCTTGTCTTTTGCCTTGTAGACTTTGCAGGATTTGGGCAGGGCTGGTTGTTGTTACCTGGTACTTGGTGAAAGAACTAGTGCCTAAACACCTAGAGGGGGTTGGGGTGGGGGTGGGGTGAATAGGTGCACTTAATCTTTTTAACTTTTAAGGCAGAAACACTGAATTATTAGACCTGTTTATGCAATTCTTTACAGCAATTCAGCACAGATAACACATCAATCACAGAATTAATCACACACAGAGTACACACAGATTTTATAGTGGTTCCCCAAGGTCTGGGTACATCCACTTTCCCCCTTCGCCTATCTAGTAGTGTACTAGATTCAGCCTAACTTCTCCACTTCTCCTCAGATCCTCAGATCTTACAACTCAGAACCCCAAATAGGTTCCTACAACTCAGAGGGATCCCACTCCTACACCTCATGCACCAAAGCCCTACCACTTAGTCTTCAATAAGATCTACACTCAGGCACAACAGCCCTACCTCAGCCTTCAACAAGGCCTACACTCAGAGAAATGATTCTCCTACACTCAGGCTCACAGGCCCTACCTCAGCCTTTATAGATTTAGGCTTACAACTCAGATCTATACAAGATCCTACAGAAATTAGAAAATACAAAGTATATAACCACAACTCTTGATAGAGAGAGATGAGTTGACTGGCTTCTTGATGAGTTTTTGGAAGAACTTGGCAGAGATCAACCTCCCTTGGCTTTCTTCAAAGCATCTTGAATTAGAACACAGTAGGGTTGTATCTCTATGCAGATGATCTTCAATCAACAACTGTCTTGAGATTCTGATATCAATCTGAATCTAACTTAGCAGCTCGGTTCAATAGCTGCACTTCTTAGAAGGAGCTCTTTCTCTCTCCAACTTCTTAGATCTTCACTTGAAGGTCTTCTTCTTGTTGTGTTGTTTTTCACTCCAATGAATCATTACCCTTCTGTTGAAGGAATAAGCCTTTATATAAGCTTTGTTCATGGTGACCGGCTGATCCAGTTTCTAACGATCTTCTGACAGCTCTGACAGTAGCAGTTGACCGGTTGAAATGGCAGCTGTCAAGTCATCCAGTCACCTCTTGAAATCTCTGTCACTGTCTGAAAGTGTCGAGACAGATAGTCTTTATGTGTCGACACAAATAGACTAACTGTCGACACAAGTAGACTAAGTGTCGACACTAGCCTTCATGGTGTCGACACAACTCCTTGTGTTGTAGAAACTGCTTCTCGACACTGCTTCTTCAGAATGTGTCGACACTGATCCTGTGTGTTGACACAAGTCCTTCTTCTTTGATACTTAGTTGATTCCTGCTAAGTGTCGACACAAATCCTTTGTGTCGACACATCTTCTTGTGTTGAACTTGCTAAGTGTCGACACATCTTCTTTGTGTCGACACATGCCTTCTATGTTGAAACTTTTGCAGAGTGTCGACACATCCTCCTAGTGTCGACACTTTTACTTAAACTTTGTTGAAGTTTGTTGGGTGTCGACACAGCATCCTAGTGTCGACACTTGTACTTGAACTTTGTTGAAGTTTTGATGAGTGTCGACACAGCCTCCTAATGTCGACACTTGTACTTGAACTTTGTTTAAATTTTTCTGAGTGTCGACACAGCCTCCTAGTGTCGACACTTGTACTTGAACTTTGTTGAAGTTTTGCTGAGTGTCGACACAGCCTCCTAGTGTCGACACTTTTGCTGTCGACAAAGCTTCTCTGGGTGTCGACACTGCTTCTAAGTGTCGATAGTGATTATGTAGAAAATTCTTCATTGTGTGTCGACACTGGCTGTATGTGTCAACACTTTCCTTCTGGTGTCGACTATGCATTCCTGGTGTCGACACAATTACTCCAAGTGTCGACACTGCTTCTCTAGGTGTCGACACAAGCCTTCTTAAGTGTCGACACTTTTCTTCTAGGTGTCGACACATGGACTTAGAAACTTTTCCTGCAAACCTGCAGTTACTTAACCTACACAAATAAACTCAAAGCACATCAAATACATCTTGATGTATATCATTGAGTAGGGTGAGGCTTCTTCAATTCAGGTACATATACTCCAATGTACCCAACAATCTCCCCCTATTTGGAGAAGTCATAACCCTTAGTCAATGATATACACCATACATAACAAATTCTCAGTATGATGTAAAACAGTAATATATGACAGGGAAAATACTTAAACATGCATGAACAGAACATGTATATACAATTAGCTCAGAACAATTAATGTAATAGATTTGAACCATGACACAATGTTCTTATAAATTCCAACATTTTCATTAGTCAAAAGTTTATATAGAATTTTAATACAAATGATTCCAATTTGTAAACTTAATAAAATGCTATCCTATTGCTGCTCTGGTTCCTTGATTACAATCCCCTTTCCAGATTGAATCTTTGCTTGAACTGGAGCTTCAGTGTCATCATCAACAACAGGATTCTTCCCTTTAAGATCTTTCTTTTTCAACTCTTCAGCCTTTATCTTCTACCTTTCAAAATAATGATAAGGCTTGGGAAAATACTTGCTAGGTTCCTGTGCCTTAGGAGGTAGCTTTCCCAGTTTAGCCTTTCTTCTATATTGTACAATGGCCTCTTGACTATTCTCATGTTTCCTCCACTCCAGGTCAGAATACCACTTGCCTCTATCCAGGACATTGTCCTTAGCTGCCTTCCAAGCAGTCAAAATGATATTCCTGGAAGTGGGGCTCCATTGTTCAAAATCTGGCCTTAATTCAGCCTGCTCTCTGAATCTTTTCTTAGATAATTGAGCCTCTTGTTCTTTTAACAGAGCCTCTTGATCTTTTAAGATTGCCTCTGGCACAGGCTGATCAACTTTCTCAAGAATAATGTTCTGATTACCCTCAGGAGGACTGTACATAGACTATATCTCTTGATGTATCATGTCAAAGTCTGGTGGAGGGTATATGACTTGAGCTACTTCAGCCTGCTCTCCTCCAAAGTATGCAGGATTGATTCCAGACTCTGCAACATTGTCATCATCACATAAGGGTGGATATCCAAGGGTGGCTCTGATGGAATTTGAAATCCATTTGGCATGATCAGAGCCTACCTTGACTAGTACCCTCTCCCCCTTTATGACTTCTCTCTCTATGTGATCCCTAAGATCATCTTTCTGAAACCTTATCTGTGCATTCAAATAGTTGACTCCATCTTTATAGAAAGGTTTTAACCTTTGGAGCCTGTCAGTAATAACCTTTTGAGAATCTGCAATAGCAGTGTGAACTGCAAGTAGGCTTTCTTGGAGTTCCTTATCAAACTCAGCTTTGGCAGCAGCACTGTGTGCAGTCTGGGCAGTTGCTATAGTCTTCAGTTCAGTGACAATGGCATTGTTTGAAGCAGTGAGATTATCATTCATCCTTAGCTGGTTTTCGAGGACATAGCCTTACTTCACTGCCATATCATCCACTTGTGTTTTGATCTTCTCTTGATGAGTGGCCAGATAGACTACTGCATTTCCTCCCTTATGGAAGCAGTCAGTCATTTCTTTCTTGTTGAGATTCACTTCAAATCTGATAGATTTGATGTCTTGTGCAAGATCAAATTGCAGGGATTTATGCCCTTCATCCATATACTTTTCTAGAGCTTGCCTTTGCTCATCCAGCTTAATCTGTAAAGCCACCATCAGTGAACTGTAATCAATAGATGGGCAGGCTGTGGAGCAATTGTCTGTAGGGCTTTCTTATAGTTCTGGCTCCTTCTTTTGAAGACCTGGAACTTCCTCTTCTTGGCTCTAGCAGCCTCTTCATCTTCTGAAGCAGAAGTGCTGACTATGTCCACTCTATCCTTAGGACTAGGAGGTAACTCCTTCTCAGTCCTTTATGGTTCCTCAGTATCCTTTGGCTTCTCAGTCTCTTGTGTAGCAGTTTCCTCTACATTCTCCATATGCTCCCCCTCAATATTTGCCTTCTCCCCCTCAACAACAGCTATTTCTCTCTCAAGGTCTATCTGTACAAGATCAGGGAATAGCTCCTCTAAGGTGAATTCCTGTTGAGAATGGGCTGGAGAATCTCTGATATCATCAACCATTTTATCTGCAACAGATGTGTCCTCCATGACAACATCTTGTGGTTGAGGGTGTATCTGTGTTTGCTGATGAACATTAGGCAATGAATCAGTCAAAACGTCATCCTCAATAGTGAAATCTAAGTGACTAATTTCAGTGATTACCTCTAGAATGGTTTGGGTAGCCCTTTCACTCTCTAGTGGAGTTGGCTCTTCCATAAGTAAAGGCTCCCCCTGGAGTGCATCCAGGTGAATTGGGCTTGCTAAGGGTAGCTCCCCCTTCCTTTGAGCATCTTCTTGTCTTGCTGGAGACTGTCCAGCATTTCCTGTCTCTTCATCATCAGGAGTAAAGACCACTTGCTCTTCAGAGCTGCTAGAGGATTCTTGAGCCACAATGGCTGTCTTCTTCTTCTTCTTCTGGGGTGTGTCCTTTTCTAGAGTAGGCATTTCTTTTGTCAATACTCTATCCCATCTAGAGAAAATTCTCAAATCCATTCTCATCATGTGGTTTATCTTGGAACCTGCAGCCTGGTTCATCACTTCAGGTATACTACCAGCTAAGTATAGACTCAGAATTCTACCCAGATTGAGCTTCTTCAGGCTCTCTTTTATTTTATCAAACAAAACTACTGACCAGTCAGTCTTAAGTTTGAAGATAATCCTTGTCATCAAACTGAACATATGGGTTGAAATTCTGTCATGTCCTCCAGGCTTGCTCAGGATGACCTTGCAACCTATTTCAGACAAGAATTTTCCTTGGATGTTCATCCCTTTTCTATTGAAAACTGATCCAATTTTGCAGGTTTGAATCCAGTACACACCATCACAATGCCTCTCTAATCTTAGAAGCAGATACATCTTCTTCTTCTTTTGTTCTTGGTAGTTGAAGTACCTTCCTTAGACTTTTCAGTGTGACCTTGACTTTGGTCCCATGAACTCTGGACTTAATCTTGAGTCCAGTATCATCAAGTGAAGCGGCACTCAAAAATTCAAGGACCTCCTTCTTCCAGATCTTGATTGGTTCTGATACAAGGTATTCCAATCCAGTCTCGGCAATTAGGGTGACCACACCTTTGATTTCGGGTTCCGCGTCATCAAAGGCGTGTCACACGAGCTCATATCCTTCATTAATGTTCTCTTCTAGCTTGGCGCCATTAGGGTTTGAATAAATTTTGAATTTAGAGAAGAGAGATGTCGACACACAAGTTTGGTCTCGAGACAAAGGTGAGCGTGTCGACAAACATTGGGGAAAACCTATTTATACCTTTCTAGAATCGAAGGTGAAAAGGCGCGTCAAAATACTAGAATTGTGTCGACACTGTTGAAAAGTGTCGACACCTACTGCTAATATCTCGACAACTATGTGTCGACACATGTATAGTCGACAGAATATCTGTGTCAACACTTATATATGTGTCGACACCACTCAGCTCGACACTTAGTCAAGACTCTACTAGACTAATTCTGTGTAAATCCTAAGTGTCGACACCACCCTAGATGTATCGACACCTACACTACATGTGTCGACACTAATTCTCTGAAGTGTCGACACAGACTTCCTAGATGTGTCGACACCATTTCTCTGAAATGTCGACACCACTCTATGTGTCGATACAGACAACTCTGTGTGTCGACACCATTTTACTTAGCCAATTTTTGTAAACTATTCTAAGTTTATCATCCCTAATTCAATTTTAAATTTATTGAATTTGGTTTCATCTAAGGGCTTAGTATACATATCAGCTAACTGATTATCTGTATTTATATACTCTAGGGAAATATCTTCTTTTTCCACATATTCTCTTAGAAAATGTTATTTTATTTCTATGTGCTTAGTCCTACTATGAGAGACAGGATTATTTACAATAGTAATAGCACTAGTAGAATCACAAAATAAAGGTATTCTACTTACTTGAATACCATAATCTTCTAGCTGGTGTTGTATCCATAGTAGTTGTGCACAACAGCTTCCTGCAGCAACATACTCTGACTCAGCTGTGGAGATAGCCACACTGGTCTGCTTCTTGTTACTCCACGACACCAGCCTTCCACCTAGAAATTGACAGGTTCCTGTGGTACTCTTTCTATCTTCCTTGCAGCCTGCAAAATTTGCATCTGAATAACCTGTCAGTTAAAAATCTCTATTCCTAGGGTACCAAAGGCCTAGATAAAGAGTGCCCTTAAGATATCTCAAAATTCTTTTGACTGCTGTCAAATGCGATTCTTTAAGGCAAGCTTGGTACCTAGCACAGACACATGTAGCATACATGATATCTGGTCTACTAGCAGTCAAATACAGTAGGGAGCCAACTATCCCTCTATACAAAGTTTCATCTACAGGTTTCCCTGCATCATCTTTGCTTAGAGACATACTTGACCCCATAAGAGTTTTCATGGTAGTGGATGATTCCATACCATACTTCCTTATCAATTCTAGGGTGAACTTAGACTGGCATATGGATAAACCATCCTCAGTCTGTCTAACTTGGAGACCCAAGAAGAACTTAAGTTCCCCCATACTGCTCATTTCAAATTGTCCTTGCATTAGTTTTGCAAACTTTTTGCAAAGACTACTTTCTGTAGACCCAAATATGATGTCATCTACATATATTTGGACTAAGATAATCTTGCCTCTGGATTCCCTAAGGAATAGAGTCTTGTCTATTTTCCCCCTTGTGAATTTATTCTCAATGAGAAAACTAGACAGAGTTTTATACCAAGCCCTAGGGGCTTGTTTTAACCCATACAAAGCCTTCCTAAGTCTATATACATAGTCAGGTTTAAGAGAATCTACAAAACCTGATGGCTGCTCAACATAGACTTCTTCCTTCAGGTTTCCATTCAGAAAAGCTGACTTAACATCCATTTGATAGACCTTAAATCCTTGATATGTTGCATAGGCAAGGAACATCCTTATTGCTTCCAATCTGCCTACTGGAGCAAAGGTTTGATCAAAATCAATACCTTCTTCCTGCCTATATCCTTTTGCAACTAGTCTAGCTTTATTCTTTATAATAATTCCATTCTCATCCAACTTGTTCCTAAAGATCCACTTAGTTCCAATTATGTTGTGACCCTTTGGTTTAGGAACTAGCTCCCAGACCTTGCATCTTTTGAACTGGTTCAGCTCCTCTTGCATGGCTTCAATCCAATGAGGGTCTAGTATTGCTTCTTCAAATTTCTTTGGCTCTACCTGGGATAGAAAGCTGGAGTAGAGAACTGAACTTAGATTCCTGCTCCTTCTTTGTACCCCTTGTCTGAGATCTCCAATAATTTGATTGGCTGGATGATCTTTTAAATGCCTATTTGCTGGAGGCAGCCTGTCTTCAGGTTGTACACTTTCAGCTTATTCATTCAGCTGCTCCTCTTGGTCTTCTTCAGCAACTGGAGTATCTTATACTCCCCCTGGATAGCAGCTACCATCCTCCACTTGCTGACTTGTAGAAGGACCTTCAGTTAAGGTAAGCTTGTCCATCTTCTCAGTTACACCTGTAGAGCTACAAACAGTTCTAGGCAATTCATTGTTAATGAGTCTAGCTTCATCAAAAACTGCATGAACTGACTCTTCTACAACTTGAGTAATCAAGTTGTAGACCCTATAAGCCTTACTGTTGTTGATGTACCCAACAAAGATTCCCTCTTGGGATTTGGCAGCAAACTTGGTTAGATAAGACTTACCATTGTTAAGGATATATCACTTGCAACCAAAGATCCTGAAATATGATAGATTTGGTTTTCTACCCTTCACAATCTCATAGGGGGTCTTCTGGTGGCTCTTGGTGATAGTAGCCCTATTGATCACATGACAAGCAGTGTTTACTGCCTCAGCCCAGAAATATTCTGGGAGAGATGTGTCACTCAATAGGGTTCTACCAGCCTCTATCAAGTTTCTATTTTTCCTTTCAGCAATACCATTTTGCTGAGGTGTTCTTGGTGAGGAAAATTCCTGAAAAATACCAAACTCTTCACACAGTTTTGTCATACTTTCAGACTGAAATTCAGTACCATGGTCACTTCTGATTTTGACCACTGTACTGTCTAATTCATTCTGAATTTGTTTAACAAAACTGTACAAGATACTTGGAGTTTCAGACTTATGCCTTAGGAAGAACACCTAGGAATACCTTGAGAAGTCATCAACTACCACAAATATATAAACCTTCCTACCTAGGCTGTGAACTGGCATAGGAACAAAAAGATCCATATGCAAGAGGTATAGACACCTCACAACATCTTTGTTCTCAAGGCTATGAAAGGTGGATTTGGTCTGCTTGCCCTTTTGACAAGCTGAGCATATCCCATCCTCTATACACTTAACCTGAGGACCATTCCTCACTAACTCTTTGCTAAAGAGTTGGCCAATTATCTTATAGTTAAGATGAGCCAGTATCTTGTGCCATTTAACACAATGTGAGACTTTCTCATCAGCTACAAGACAAATAGGAGAAACTATGTTCTCACACATAATGTCTAGACAATAGACATTTCTCTTCCTATATCCTGTCAGAATGATCTTTTGATCACTTGACCTACTGATATGACAACCATCCTTGACAAATGAGATGTCATATCCTAAATCACTCAGCTGACTTATGCTAATGAGGTTATGTTTCAAACCCTTTACATAAGTCACTTGAGTAACTGTAATTAGGTTGATAGAAATGTTACCAAAGCCTTTGATGATTCCTTTTTCTGAACCACCAAAGGTAACTTTAGGACCATCCTTGATTGGTGTGTAGTCCTTCAGCAATCCCCTAGTTCCAGTCATGTGCCTGGAACATCCACTGTCCAAGTTCCATATAGGGGCATGGTCACTTGGACTCACCTGCAAAACAGATTACTTAACCTTAGAACCCAAATAATTCTTGGGTCCTTGGTGCAGGTTAGTCTGACATTTAACAAGACTACCTGTAGCTCTTCTAGCAGGTAGTTTGCTAATCTCCTTGACACTAGAATTGTGCCAACAATCTATGGCAAAGTGGCCTACCTTGCCACAACACCAGCACTCAAATCTGTTGTACCTTTGTTTTATCTACAACAGGCTTCTTGTTGAGTACTGGGGCTTTGCCCTTAGACTTGGACTTTACTGTCCAGACAGGTTTTGTAAACCCCAATCCAGTTTTACCCTTATGAGATACAAACTCATCTATCAAAGGTTGAACAGATTTTGGTTTAGAAAAACTTGCTACAATATCTCTCTCCTTCTGAAGTCTAGCCTCCAGATTTCTAATTTGGTCATTCTTGAATGTAATAGTACCCATCTGAATAACAGTAATGTTCTTCAGCCTGGTTATTTCATTTAGTTTCTGATCAAGCAACTTGTCAAAATCTGTTGCAGCCACTTTGAGACTAGCAATCACCTTAGCCTGAGTTTTGGCCAAGAGTTTGCTTTTCTTCAAAGCCTGCAACAATACTCTATATTCATCAATCAATTGATGAATGTCTCCTTCAGATTCAGATCCACTCACATCACTTGATGCTGATGTATCTGATTCTGATCCAGCACTCAAACTTCAACTAGAAGAACAAATTTGTACCTTACTTTGTCCAGGCTGATCCTGGATCTTGTCTCCTTCTGATAAGGCCATCAGTCCCTTGCACTGAATGTCCTCATGCTCATAAATTGAGTTCATTAGCTGCATGAACTCATTTTCTTCTTCTTCAGCAAACAAGCCAATATAGGCTTCAGCTTCTGAATCTGTTTCTGAAGATGACATATCAGTCAGACTTTTATCCTTCTTAGCAACAAAGGACCTTTCCTTTTTGCCCTTAAATTGAGTCTTCTTCTTGTCAGTGGACTCTTTCCTCTTTTCTGGACAATCAGCTACTACATGTCCTTGTCTATTGCAACAATAGCATACTATTTTTGAGGATGTAGTTTTACTAGACTTGGACTTTCTCCTGTCATTCCTTGATGACTTCCTTTTCCGGTAGTAGTCATCTTTTGGCTGTGAAGTGGATAGCTTGGACCTCCACTGCTTCTTCTTTAGAAACTTCTGAAAATGCCTAGTAAATGCAGCAAAGTCTTCATCACTTTCACTGCTTTCTGACTTCTTGCTATCTGAAGTATCTGTCTCAGCCTCAGCAACTTTTTGAGGTGGAGATGGAGACTTGCTTTTATATTTCCTAGTGGCTTCAGTGTTGAAGGCCACAACTCTTTCTTTGTGCTCCACCCTAGTAGTCTTTTCTTCCTCCTTCCTTACCATTAACTGCATCTCATAAGATAACAGTTTTCCAAACAATGTTGGAGGAGGTATATCAGCTAGTTTGGCCATTTCCCTTATGACACAAATCTTAGTATCCCAGTCCTTTGTCAGGGATCTCAAGAACTTATCATTAAACTCATAATTGCTGAACTCTCTTCCATAGGACATCAATTCATTGACTATCCTATAGAATTTCTTGTAGCATACAGTTATGCTATCAGACCTACCTTGTCTGAAGCTTTCATACTCTTGATTTAATAAAGACTTCCTATCTTGTCTTACCTCTTCTGATCCCTCCATATAGACTATCAGTGTTTCCCACATTTCTTTTGATGTTTTACAATGAATCAGATTCTGAAATGTGGCATCATCAATTGCACTTACAATAATATTCTGGGCCCTCTTGTCCATAGTGGACAGAATTATTTCATCTTTAGTCATTTCTGAATAGTCTTTGGAGTTCTCTGATTTGCATCCAAAATAGATACTTTCATTGACACATATGGCCCTTCTTTGATTGTGATGTATATTCTTGGGTCAGAGGCTTCCATAAAATTCTAACCCTCTCTTTCCATATGCCAAAAATCTCTTTTCTGCAGATTGGCAATTTCATGGATCCTAGCTCTTTGTGATTCTCAGTTGAATCCATTTTCTTGATTCTTGATTATTCTGATTCTGCCTACAGGATCTTTACTCAAACTGTTATGTCCTTTTTGAGGAACCTCCCTCTGATACCACTTGAAAGAACTAGTACCTAAACACCTAGAGGGGGGGGGGGTGAATAGGTGCACTTAATTTTTTTAACTTTTAAGGCAAAAACACTGAATTATTAGACCTGTTTATGCAATTCTTTACAACAATTCAGCATAGATAACACAGCAATCACAGAATTAATCACACAGAGTACACACATATTTTATAGTGGTTCCCCAAGGTCTGGGTACATCCACTTTCCCCCTTTGCCTATATAGTAGTGTACTAGATTCGGCCTAACTTCTCCACTTCTCCTCAGATCCTCAGATCTTACAACTCAAAACCCAAAATAGGTTCCTACAACTCAGAGTGATCCCACTCCTACACCTCAGGCACCAAAGCCCTACCACTTAGTCTTCAATAAGACCTACACACAGGCACAACAGCCCTACCTCAGCCTTCAATAAGGCCTACACTCAGAGAAATGATTCTCCTACACTCAGGCTCACAGGCCCTACCTCAGCCTTTATAGATTTAGGCTTACAACTCAGATCTATACAAGATCCTACAGAAATTAGAAAATACAAAGTATATAAACACAACTCTTGATAGAGAGAGATAGGTTGACTGGCTTCTTGATGAGTTCTTGGAAGAACTTGGCAGAGATCAACCTCCCTTAGCTTTCTTCAAAGCTTCTTGAATTAGAACACAGTAGGGTTGTATCTCTATGCAGATGATCTTCAATCAACTGCTGTCTTGAGATTCTGATATCAACCTGAATCTAACTTAGCAGCCCGGTTCAACAACTGCACTTCTTAGAAGGATCTCTCTCTCTCCAACTTCTTAGATCTTCACTTGAAGGTCTTCTTCTTGTTGTGTTGTTTTTCACTCCAATGAATCATTACCCTTCTGTTGAAGGAATAAGCCTTTATATAAGCTTTCTTCATGGTGACCGGCTGATCCGGTTTCTAGCGATCTTCTGACAGCTCTGACAGTAGCAGTTGATCGGTTGAAATGGCAGCTGTCAAGTCATCCAGTCACTTATTGAAATCTCTGTCACTGTCTGAAAGTGTCGAGACAGATAGTCTTTATGTGTCGACACAAATAGACTAAGTGTCGACACAAGTAGATTAAGTGTCGACACTACCCTTCATGGTGTCGACACAACTACTTGTGTTGTAGAAACTGCTTCTCGACACTGCTTCTTCAGAATGTGTCGAGACTGATCCTGTGTGTCGAAACAAGTCCTTCTTCTTTGATACTTAGTTGATTCCTGTTAAGTGTCGACACAACTCCTTTGTGTCGACACCTCTTCTTGTGTCGAAACTTGCTAAGTGTCGACACATCTTCTTTGTGCCGACACATGCCTTCTGTGTTGAAACTTTTGCAGAGTGTCGACACATCCTCCTAGTGTCGATAATTTTACTTAAACTTTGTTGAAGTTTGCTGAGTGTCGACACAGCCTCCTAGTGTCGACACTTGTACTTGAACTTTGTTGAAGTTTTGCTGAGTGTCGACACAGCCTCCTAGTGTCGACACTTGTACTTGAACTTTGTTGAAGTTTTGCTGAGTGTCGACACAGCCTCCTAGTGTCGACACTTGTACTTGAACTTTGTTGAAGTTTTGCTGAGTGTCGACACAGCCTCCTAGTGTCGACACTTTTGCTGTCAACAAAGCTTCTCTGGGTGTCGACACTGTTTCTAAGTGTCGACACTGATTATGTAGACAATTCTTCATTGTGTGTCGACACTGCGTGTATGTGTCGACACTTTCCTTCTGGTGTCGACTCTGCATTCCTGGTGTCGACACAATTACTCCAAGTGTCGATACTGCTTCTCTAGGTGTCGACACAAGCCTTATTAAGTGTCGACACTTTTCTTCTAGGTGTCGACACATGGACTTAGAAACGTTTCCTGCAAACCTGCAGTTACTTAACCTGCACAAATAAACTCAAAGCACATCAAATACATCTTGATGTATATCATTGAGTAGGGTGAGGCTTCTTAAAATCAGGTACATATATTCCAATGTACCCAACACTTGGTGTACTTTTGCTTACTTTGGAGAGTGTTTGCTTTTACTATCATGATTACTTACTCTATTTTGTCCCATTTTGATATAACACTCTAATTCTGATTTTCTTGTTTTAATTGCTGAGGTGTTCTTTTCTTTTCTGAATGCCTCAGATTCGGATTAGTAGCTGGGTAGGCGGCTAGATATGCTGTGGTGTTGCTAGTGATCCCTTGAGTTGTAGGGATCTTTCTCTTGCTGTTGTGAGGTAGTTTTTCTGTTTTCTTATAGACATACATACTTGCTAGTGGGTTCGTGTCAGTTTGTTGGCGCCCACTGGTAGTTTTACCTTATGATACTAGATATGTTTCTTTTACTGCTACCTTTTTGGAGATAGTCTACTTGCTCTTGGGAAGATTTATGCTAGGTTGCTAGTTACTTTTAAACCTAAAAACACTATTATAAGTATATCTCATGATCAGCATGTTTATAAAACTCATACATTACTTTCCAAGCAATGTAAAAAGATCATTTTCCTACTTATAATATAATATAAATCGAGAGTCTTGTATAGTATAAGTGGACCTCGGGGGACACTTATGCGCTCTCATATGGTGTCAAATATAAATAAAGTATTTTCCGCCACGTATAAGTATAGTTTTTAAACCGTGGACTAGATGATCCACCGAGCCGAGGGATACAGCCTCTAAAATATAACTGATTTTTCTAATCATTAAACTTATGAATTTTCATAGTCTAGTTAGTTGGTGTTTGCCTGAGCGTCGACAGTTATCCCCTGTTCGACGTGGCATCACGATGCAAGTTTTCTCGTACTCTAAAACTTCTTAAATTCGGAGAAAATGCGGGTTGTGACATTCCCTGCAGGCATAACATTTCACAAGCAGATATATATATAATGTGCTTTCATGCACACATTTCATCACAACCGTCAGCCACTCGGCCCGACGATCCGTGCACTCAGGGCACATTCTTGGTGTACCGGCGAACCAGTCGCCCACCACCGTATTAGGGTCACAACCCAATGGTCAAATATTGAGCATTTCACTCCATGGCGTGCAGCTGGAGTTCTAGTCGTAATGCACTGGGATTGGCCCATAGCCCCCCATTGTGTCATGGCGCGTAGGCCTAAGACTCTTGCTATGCGCTCCAATAGACCGCACTTTCCGGTCTCATGTCGGACAGACATAATGCAGGTCGTATCCTCCACCCCCCATTGCTCAAATCGCCTTGCCATCACGGAGTACGGCGTACTCGCAGCTATAAAAGGCGTGGGTGCTCTCACCAATCTTGTTCTGGCATTCAATCCTTGGTATTTCTCTTACACCCATTCATATCACAACATTTGCAGATCTTTCCTGGGCACACCAGTACTTCCTACTACTCCCCTTCACAGGTATGATCCCGCACATATCACAATGTCAAGGGTCTTTCCTGGTTTACCACGCCAGTACTTCCTGTTACTCCTCTTCACAGGTACCACCCAAGAACATCAAGCGTCACAAAGGGTCTTTCCTGGACTTCCAATCCAGTACTCCCTTCATAGGTATAACCCAAAAGCACAAACATTCTACGGGTATTTTCACAGACTACCACTCCAGTACTTCCTATTACTTCCCTTCACAGGTCCAACCCGTCGACTCCTAAACTACACATTTATCGCGGAGTCTTCTCCGGTTCATATGCAACATCACCAATCCAGACCAACCTGTCCAGATGGGCTTCACACATCATGCCTATTCCATACTCAATTTTCGAATCGATATGCCAACCAATTAGGGATTCCATGAATCAACCCAAAGACTCCCACAACAAGCCACCCTCTCGTGGGGGAATCATATGCATATACCAAAAAGGAAGACTTCACATGGCTAGGAAGAAAGGTCGTTACCCTTGAAGACCGCTTCGGTTCCATGAACTCCTAGCTAGCTAGAAAGAACAGCAGTCGCTTTTCCTCCGTAAAGATGGCCTCGGATCTCAGCTTGACTCTTTCAAGCTCCACCGGAGATCAGCCCCACTTCCTCTTCCTCCTTATTCCTCTCTCTTTCTCTCTCTAAGCTTTTTAGAAAGATGAAGGCAATAACATAATTAGACTTCTTTCTCAGTTTTCGGTCTTAAGGAAGCAGGGAGGGCTCTCAGCTGTTAGATCCCAGCTGAAGAAAATGGACGGCCACGAAATAGCATAAAACTCACTTTTCCGGTCTAACACGCCCTGTGACACGCCCGTGTCATAGGCCGTGTACATTAAGCGGTGCATAAGCCGCCTTATCCCGAAACAGGTCACGGTCAGGGTACATGCCCGTGACGACCAAGTCACGCCCGTGACACGGGGCATGTTCTTGCACTCGACGATCGTCGAGCAAATTTCGTCGACCAGAGGGGGACACGCCCTCCGACATGCCCGTGTTAGATGGTACACGCCCGCGACACGGGGCGTGTTCCCTCTATCGACCACTTTCGTCGACCAAATAACTCGAGTGTCGACAGGGGAGGTCACGCCCCCTAACACGCCCGTGACACGGGGCGTGTTCCTCCCGAACACTTCGTAGAACAGATTTTCGTCGACCTTGTGACTATAATGCATCTGAGCAGGACACGCCCTGGGACACGCCCGTGTCCCATGCCGTGTCACCCAAAAATTTGCCAAGATGAAATTTGGGTGTTACAATTCTCCCCTCCTACAAGAAATTTCTTCCTCGAAATTTGTACACAGGAAGGAAACCAGCAAGCCAACTGTTATAACATCCAAATGTTATGTTACAACAAAATTTTCACTAGCCAACCACTTTACAAAATAGCTCGGGAAACTCAGCTCGCATGGTTGATGAGTTGTAAATATACCTATATTTATGTACATTACTTAAGTCATTTTCATTTATTTTTGTCATTTTTACTTTTTTTATTCAATAAAATGCTCCTATTTTTTGTAAATATTATACTAACTTGTTTTAGTTTATTTTTCAGGAAAAAAAATCAAAATCTGCAAAAAAATGCCATGTCACGCCCGTGACAAATTGGTCATGCCCGTGACAAGGGTGTGACAGCTCAAAATCCCGTGAAATCAGCTCGAAGAATTCAAGCTCGACGATCATCGACATGCCCGGCCACACGCCCGTGTCAATCCGACACGGGGCGTGACCAATCACGTGTCCATCCCGTTCGACGATCTAGGCTTCCAGCTCGACGAATCGTGCTCAATGATTGTTGACTCAACCCGACACGCCCAGCGTCACGCCCGTGACCTGGGGCGTGACTTTCTCCACCTGGCCCGACAAACTGCCGCCGGCGAATCCCGAAGTCAACAACGCCTTTAATCGCCGAACGACACGCCCACCATCACGCCCGTGACCTAGGGCGTGACCACCGCATTTTCGGCTGCAAAGTCAAATCGCCGTCAAATCCGTCACTTCACCGAATTCTGCTGTTTAATAGTGCTGACACGCCCACAGACACACCCGTGTCGGAGGGCGTGCACTTGGAAATTTTTGCCTATAAAAGGCAGCTGCTGTATGAGTTCAGGGTTCCAAATTTTTGAACCGTTTTGATGCTAAGGGCTGCCGTTTGGAGCTAGTTTTGGGGCTATGTAAGGATCTTTCCCCCTCCTTTTCAAGTTGTTTTAAGCATTGTAATCAACCTTTTTGTTAATAAAATCTTTTCTTTTCATCCTTTTAATGTTTTGAAAAATCTCTGAAGGCCTCCTTTTCATCAATCCTAAGTATTTTTAATTTCATTTTCATATGCGTGTGTGTGTGTATGAGTTAAACATTGCAAAATTTATGTTTTAAAACGAAAAACAATTTGTTTTACTACCATAATAACAAAATTTATAACTGTTATTATAGCCGATTTCATTCTCAAATTCTTAAAAATTGGTTAGACTTAGGATTTTCATGCTTTAAAATACGTTCTTATGAACTTGTAAAACGTTAAAAAGGTAGTTTTCATCTCTCTTAACTTAGCTTTTACTTTGTTTTAATTATAAAACTATTGCTTCTTTTTAGCTTACTCCCACTTTTTAAACCATTTTACAGGGCTATAAGAATGTATAAATTGTCATTTTTATTTTTCATCAACTTTCATTTTAAGTAATTACAAAAAATATTTTCGCTCGAACAATTTTTATTTTCACTTTTTATGCATTTCTATCAAAATATAACGGTAAAAATGTAAACGTTTTAATTTTTCGGGCACTTGCCTTTCTCACTTTAATTTGAAAACTTTTTGCTCAAATAACTTTTATTTTGCATTTTTATGCATTTCTACTGCATTCCAGCGGTAGAAATGTAGTCATTTTAATTTTTCGATAACTTTGTTTTTCTTATTTCTCGCCCGAGTGCGTGAGTGTGTGAGATAATCTTTATCGTCTTATTTAATTCATGCAAGTGCGTGTGTGTGAGTTTATTTATGTCGAGTGCGTGAGTAGTTACTTTCAAGTAGAGTGTGTGTGTTGTTTTTATTTTTCCGCCTACTCATTTGAGTTAATTGTGAAAGTGCAAGTTAGATCTGATATACTCTAGAGGGGGGGGGGGGTGAATAGAGTATGGTGCTTGCTAAAAACTTTTACAACAGTTGTTGTATTCTTATGTGAACAGGGAAGCAAATAATATAAAGTAAATCTAACCACAGAATAATCACAAAGCAATCACAAACCACAGCTAGAAACAAAAATAAAGTAAGCAACTAGATGACACAAAGAGCTATAGTGGTTCCCCAATCAATCTGGGTACATCCACTCTTCTACCACCCTAGGTAGGAATCCACTGCAGGATGAGTTGATCGTGTGTCCTGAGCACCAATGAGCTTTTAATAAGGTGCTCAAAAACCAAACCAGATTTTTTGATCAGGTGTCTTGCCACCAATGAGCTTTTGATAAGGTGCTCAAAAACCAAAC
Organism: Platanthera guangdongensis; assembly: GCA_039583875.1. NCBI lineage: Eukaryota > Viridiplantae > Streptophyta > Magnoliopsida > Asparagales > Orchidaceae > Platanthera > Platanthera guangdongensis. The sequence goes on from CM077150.1 coordinate 153,745,278, forward strand.
ACAAACTTTTGAAGGGAGTTTGAAAAACCCTTTACAGCAGAGAGTGAGAGAGGGATGAGAAGATCTTCTATGTCAACAGTCAGAGAGAAGATAGTGGATGTTGTCAAAGCTCCCCCTGAGATTTGTAGTTGTTCAGGAAGTGAAGCTTTGCAGTAGGGTGATAGGCCTTCAGATGATTTGATCTCCAGCAATAGATGATTTCAGCTTGCAACTGAAATGTGTGGTGTCTGGAGTCTTGAGTGATGATGGCCTTTGAACACTTGAATCAAAAGAGATCTGAAGATTTCAGTTTGTTGATCTCCTTTGGTGATGGTGTTCTTGTATGAATTCTTGAGACTGAGAATGTCTACAACTCTTTTTCTTTTTCTTGTGTAATTGTTGTGTTGTAAGAGTTGTTGTTGCAGAGAATATTTTTCTAACTTCTCGTTCTTCTTGAGCAAGAATGAAAAATCTAATCTTTTATTCCTTTTTTTCTGAATAAAAATGATCCACTGTCCAAGATAGCCATTGGCCTGTCATAAATGACTTCCTTAACTGTATTTGTCTTCTAGAGGAAAGTCCAATAAAACATTCCTTGATAATTCCTTGAAACTTGCTCCAGATTAAATGAAAAATGGCTACAAGATCTCTGAATTAAATGTTGACAATAATTCTACAGCTGTCTAAATTTGAATCTTGGAAATCATTGAACTCTTCAGAAAAACGTCGAACTGAGCTCCACTATCGTTGAACTGAGCTCAGAGCCTGGACTTAGACAGAAACAGAGATCGTCGATCTGAGCTCAACTATCGTCGAACTGAGCTCAGAGATAGAGAATTGAACTGGAGTCAAGATCGTCGAATGGAGTTCGACAACTTGTTGAAGTTGAGCTCAGAGATCGTCGAATGGAGTTCGACGACTTGTTGAAGTTGAGCTCAGAGATCGTCGAATGGAGTTCGATGATTCGTCGAAGTGAGCTCAACGATCGTCGAATGGAGTTCGACGATTCGTCGTACTGAGCTCGACGAAATGACTTGTTCTCCAAAACAGAAAAACCTGGTCTTGAGGGCAGCTTTCAAACCTAACTACTAAACCTTAGACTCAATTCTAATTGACCTTTAGATCTATACAATGAGGTCAAAACAGGTTTCCTAGGAGACATAGTGATCCTGACCCAAATCAGTAATAGGGTGTTCCAACAAATTGGCTGGATTTTATTCAAGTAGAGTGCGTGTGTTGTTTTTATTTTTCCGCCTACTCATTTTAGTTAAATGGCTGGATTTTATTCAAGCAAGTGTTTGTAGCTTTTATTTTTCTGCCTACTCACTTGAGTTAAATGGCTGGACTGTATTTTCAGTCCTACTCATTTGAGTAGGACTTGTAATTTTCATTCTTTATTTTTTCGCCTACTCACTTGAGTGAAATGGCTGGATTTGATTTTCCGCCTACTCGCTAGGAGTTAAATGGTCGGACTTTATTTTGATGTAAATATTTAAGAAAGCCCTGTAATCGCATTTATTTTCTCCTACTCGTTTGAGTAGGACTCACTTTCATTTCAGTCCTACTCGTTTGAGTAGGACTTGCAATTTTCAGCTTTTATTTCCCGCCCCCAATCGTTTGAGTGGGACCTGCAAATTTCAATTATGCAATTTTCTCTTATGTGTAACTTAGTTTTATTTTTGTCTCTTGTTATATGTTTGAATGAGTGCGGGTGTGTTTAATTGTAATAACTTTTCTAATGTTAGGGCATTTTACTTTTCTTCTTATTTTCCTTATAACCTTTCAGCGATTAGTTTAGAACGCTCACATAACCAAACATATAAGCTATCCCCATTCCGATGAGTGGCTAATTGCTTTTAGCCCTCGGTATCGAAGAGCTTTGGGATATAAAATGTTTTAAATAACTAAATGTCTAATTTTTCGATTTAATTAAAAAACTTAAGGTTTACCCCGGGTTAACGACGCGTAGAACCACATATCGATGTGTGGGCTCTATTTCTGTTATCCATACGCTAGCTAGCCAAGAGGCCGTGCGTATGGACAGATCATCCCTGGGTTAATAGAGTTCCGCACTAACCCTCGAGAGAGGAGGCGCGCTAACTCTACCGGATTGGGTTCCCTACCCAATAGCAGGGTTCTTAGCATACTGCGGGCATTAAGGGGAATACTTCGTCGGACGAGAGCCCGGTCGAATAGCCTTAATGTCCAGGTGAGCGATATTCCTAGAGATAGGTGAGCTCATTATTTTGAACCTCCATGGCCAAGTTTCCGCTTTAATTAAATTGAAACTTTAGATATCTAGTTATTCAAATCTATTTTTAATCCTAACGTAATTCGATACCGGGAGTTATCTCTTCATCGACTATTTTCTTAAATCTATTTTCGTTCCTATTTTAATTAAAACCCTCACCTACTATTTCGGTAAAATAATAGTGTTTTCGGAGCAGTAGGGGTAATCAACCCCTTCCCGGGAATAATACGACCTCGCTATTCTCACGAATATCGAGTACTACTTGCGATAGGTGCACTTGCCTCATCTAGCAAGCCCGCGGCGATCGACTCTCTGAACCAACCACAGTAAGAGTCTGTTCGCGGGCCAATCAAATTTTTGGCGCCGTTGCCGGGGAATCTCTTTGAGTTGTTATTCTGAATGCAAAGTCTATTACTTTTACCTTTATTTCAAAAAAAAAAACTAAAAAAAACACTTAAAAACTTTTCTTCAAAATCCAATCCAAAAAAAGAAGTTAATTTTTTACTTTCTTTTTAAGGGTGTATGACCCGTGGACAGCCTTCGGAGTCCGAAAATTTGGATTTCGATCCTGAGATCGAACGCTCTCTTGCGCGTATTCGGTCTCAACGCCGAAATCCCTCTTTGGATCTCGAAGAATCCATCAGAGAACCCTCTGCCGTTGCTATGGCCGACCCCAATCCGAATGCGGCTGTCGAGCGTACAATGTCATATTACGCCCGACCGAATTTGGACGATACTGGGTCCAGTATTGTTCGCCCGACGGTGGCGAACAATAATTTTGAGATCAAATCGAGCGTTATCCAAATGATCCAAAATGCCGTGCAGTTCGACGGACAACCGGATGAGGACCCGAACGTTCATTTGTCTAGTTTTTTGGAGATTTGCGATACTTTTAAGATCAATGGCGTCACTGATGACGCCATTCATTTGCGCCTTTTCCCATTCTCCCTCAGATCCAAAGCTAAGGCGTGGTTGAATTCCATCCCACGAGGATGTATCACCACCTGGGCCGAGCTTGCGGAGCGGTTCTCAATGAAGTATTTTCCGCCCGCCAAAACTGCAAAGTTGCGGGCAGACATTTCTTCGTTCGTGCAGAATGATTCCGAGTCTCTTTTTGAGACTTGGGAGCGCTTTAAGGAATTCCTCCGCAAGTGTCCGCACCACGCGCTGCCTGCGTGGTTGCAGGTCAAAATCTTCTACAATGGGCTTAACTATCAGACGCTTCAAATGATTGACGCAGCTGCCGGGGGTACCTTGAATAATAAGACCCCCGAGGCTGCCCAAGCTCTTATTGAAGAGATGGCTATGAACGCCTACCAATGGAAAGTCCCGCGGGGACGTCCCAAGCAGGCGGCCGGCCTCTTCGAAGTGGATGCCACTGCCCACTTAGCCCTTCAAGTTGAAAGGCTGACAAAGCAGGTGGCGGAGATGTATGCTGCCTCCACCACTCCTCCTTGGGCGATTCCCCCTAATGCCGGCGTAGCAAATGAATTCGTAGACTACATGGGAAATGCTGGGCGACCTTCCTTCAACCCCAGTAACAACCCTTATAGCAATAACTATAATCCGGGTTGGAGGAACCACCCCAACATCTCATGGAGCAATGCGAATAATGTGCAGCGCCCGCCCAATTCTTTCGCGCCCGAATTTCTGCCGCCTCCCCCTCTTCCAAAACCCTCCCCGATGGAGGAGAATTTTTCTAAATATATCGCTTCCAACGAGTCAAATATCCGGAACATCACCGGATCGCTAAAAAACGTAGAACTCCAGGTTGGACAGCTTGCGCGAATGATGTCCGAGCGCGCGCTCGGGGCACTGCCGGGAAACACGAAGCCCAATCCGCGGGAAACTATCAACGCTATAACCCTCCGTAGCGGAAAGGAGGTGATCGATCCAAAACAGACCGATCCTCAGGTACATATTTCACCTCCGACCCCTCTTCCCCCTTATTCGATTACGCCGCCTTTACAAATTTTAAATGAAAAAAATTATTAAAACGCCCTTGCCATATCCGCACAAGCTCAATAGTGAGCGTAAGGACGCGCAATATGAAAAATTTATTTTATTATTAAAACAAATTCATATTAATGTTCCCTTCTGCGAGGCAATCTCTCAGATGCCTAAATATGCGAAATACTTAAAACAACTTCTTTTCAATAAACAAAAATTAGAAAATATTTCGCATATTTCCCTTAATGCTGACTGCTCAGCGGCTCTTACTAATAAATTGCCCCTAAAAAGAAATGACCCGGGGCAGTTCTCCATCCCGTGCCTTTTTGGCGATATATTAGTAAAATACGCTCTTGCAGATTTAGGCACGAGCATTAATTTGATGCCGTTCTCGCTCTTTCAAAAATTAGTTTTGGGCACTCCGGCCCCTACTAAAATGCGAATCCAACTAGAGGATCGCTTGGTTAAGTTTCCCGTCGGGGTAGTGGAGGACGTACTTGTCCGAGTTGATAAGTTTATCTTTTCGGTAGACTTCGTCATCTTGGACATCAAGTAGGACACCGATGTACCAATTATACTCGGTCGCCCTTTTCTCGCTACCTCTTGCGCATTAATTGATGTCAGTAACGGTCGTCTCCTCCTTCGGGTAGGAGATGACGAAGTTACTTTCTCTATTAATCCCTCCATAGGAGACTCGTCATCGAGCGATGACTTTTGTTATAATTTAGACACATATCTCGGAGATTGTTCTTCCCCTATTTTTGAGTCTACTTTTTTAAACGACAATCTTTATGCGCTCAAAAATTTTAACTGCGACGAGGATACCTCTATAGACTTGTCTTTCGAACCAATTGGTAAGAAAGACATAGGAATTAAAACATCGTTAGAAGAACTGCCCTGCCTTGAACTCAAACCCCTACTCGAGTCACTTAGATACGCCTTTTTGGGAAAAGATGATACACTCCCTGTTATCATTTCTTCGCATTTGAGCGAATCAGAGACTTCCGATTTATTGGAAGTTTTGCTTAAACATCGCCACGCAATTGCGTGGCAAATTTCTGATCTCAAAGGGATTAACCCGTCTTTCTGCACCCATAAGATTTTCCTTCTCGATAATTGCCGCAAAACTATTCAACCGCAACGACGTCTTAACCCAAACATGAAAGACGTCGTTAAGGCCAAAATTATTAAATTATTAGATGCGGGGATTATTTATCCCATATCGGATAATACGTGGGTTAGTCCCATTCACGTGGTGCGCAAAAAGGGCGGTCTTACCGTAGTGGAGAATGAGCACAATGAACTCGTCCCAACTCGTACTGTTACGGGTTGGCAGGTGTGCATCGATTATAGAAAACTAAATGACGCCACCCGTAAGGATCATTTCCCACTACCATTGTTAGACCAAATTTTAGAGCGTTTGTCCGGTCATCCGTATTTTTGTTTTCTTGATGGATTATCGGGGTTTTTCCAAATCCCCATTTCCCCCGATGACCAAGAGAAAACAAGTTTTACCTGCCCGTTTGGTACCTTCGCATATCGAAGAATGCCACTTGGCCTCTGCAACGCGCCGGCTATATTCCAAAGATGTATGCTGGCGATCTTTGGCGAGCTGGTAGGAGACATTATGGAAGTCTTTATGGATGACTTCTCTGTTTTCGGAAGCTCTTTCCCATCCTGTCTTCGTAATTTAGATCGTGTCCTTCAGTGATGCGAGGACACGCATCTTGTTTTAAATTGGGAAAAATGTAACTTTATGGTTCGAGAAGGTTTGATTCTCGGCCATATGATTTCGTCTAAGGGGATGGAGGTCGATAAGGCCAAAGTCGAAATTATCGAAAAACTTCCCCCGCCTTCCAACGTTAAATCTATTAGGAGTTTCTTAGGGCACGCAGGCTTTTATAGGCGTTTTATTCAAGATTTTTCAAAAATAACAAAGCCGCTTACTCGCCTCTTGGAAAAGGAATCAAATTTTGTCTTTGATAACGAATGCGAGTCTGCCTTTAATTTCATAAAACAAAAACTTATCAATTCCCCTATTTTAGTGGCGCCCGATTGGACCCTTCCATTCGAAATTATGTGCGACGCTAGTGATATTGCCGTAGGAGCCGTTCTTGGCCAACGTATAAACAAATATTTTCATCCTATTTACTACGCTAGCAAGACACTCACTTCCGCACAAGGAAATTACATGACAACGGAAAAAGAACTTTTAGCCGTCGTATTTGCTTTCGATAAGTTTCGCTCGTATATTACGCTATACAAAGTTATCGTATTTACCGACCATTCCGCCTTAAAATATTTGTTAGCGAAAACGGACGCCAAACCCCGCCTTCTTCGATGGATCCTCCTCTTGCAGGAGTTCGATTTAGAGATCCGGGATAAGAGGGGCGCGAAAAATTTAGCTGCCGATCACCTCTCCCGCTTAGAAAATCCCGCTGCGGAAGCGCTCGTCGAATCTGACATAAATGACAGATTCCCCGAGGAACGCCTCCTAGCCATAACTACTAGTTCTTCTTCCCCGACTTGGTTCGCAGATTTTGCAAAATATTTAGTTGCGAGGGTACTTCCAAAAGACTTTTCAAGCCAGCAAAAGAATAAATTCTTTTCTGACTTGAAATATTTCTTTTTCGTATCTGCACGGACCAAGCGGTCCGAAGATGTGTCGCGGGTGTGGAGTGCACGCAAATCCTTAGGCACTGCAACGAGGGTCCGGCTAGTGGGCATTATCAAGCTAACCGGACCGCGCGGAAGGCTCTAGAGGCGGGCTTCTTTTGGCCCACTCTATTCAAAGACGCTCACAATTTTGTGCGCGCATGCGATAGCTGTCTGCGGTCGGGTAACATCTCTTGTCGCGACGAGATGCCCCAAAATTTGTTTTTAGAATGCGAAGTTTTCGATTTATGGGGCATAAATTTCATTGGCCCCCTACCTCCGTCTTTCAAAAATAATTATATTTTAGTAGCGGTCGACTACCTATCAAGGTGGGCGGAAGCGCAAGCTATCCCCACCAATGATGCGCGAGTCATCGTTACATTTCTTAAAAAAACTATTTTCTCGCTTTGGCACTCTGTGCGCTATTGTAAGCGATAGGGGTAAGCATTTCTGCAACACCCAGATGGCTAAGACGTTAGCTAGATACGGCATCACGCACAAACTTGCCACCCCCTACCACCCGCAAACTAGTGGCCAAGTAGAGGTAGTAAATCGAGAGATAAACCGCATATTAAAGAAAACCGTTTCACTTAATAGGAAAGATTGGTCCATCAAACTCGACGATGCATTGTGGGCTTATTGTACCGCATACAAAACCGCAATTGGTTGTACTCCATATCGATTAGTCTACGGCAAAGCGTGTCATCTCCTCGTAGAATTAGAACATCGCGCACTTTGGGCTTTAAAACTTTTAAATCTCGACGCTAGCTTAGCTGCCCAAAATAGAAAACTGCAACTAAACGAGCTCGATAAATGACGTGCAAATGCTTACGAGAGCAATAAGTTCTATAAGGAGCGTTATAAGTTTTATCACGACCGAAATCTCAAGCCATACAAAACATTTTCTCCGGACGATCTTGTCCTTCTTTATAATTCACGACTTAGAATTTTCCCCGGGAAACTTAGATCACACTGGTCCGACCCCTTCAAAGGTAAAGAGGTTTGGCCATATGGGACCGTACTCATCTCCCACCCGGATAAAGGCTCATTTAAAGTGAACGGTCATCGCTTAAAATTATACATAGCAAGCGATCCTGTGGGCGGTAATTTCGAATCCATAACCCTCCTAGATATATAAACCGCTAACATAGTCAAGCTACGCGACTATAAACAAAGCACTCCTGGGAGGCACCCCATGTTTATCTTTTTCGCTATCTCTTTACTTTTTTCTTTGCTATCTTTCTTCATAATGCAGGGTTCCTAAACTGCGCCTTCCCCACCTCCTGACAGGGAAGCTTCTACCCCCCCTCTCTTTTCTTTGTATATATTATCTTCACTGTTTTGTTCCGCATACTTACGTTACAACATTAGGGACAATGTTGGACTTAAGTGTGAGGATGTTTTCTCGCTATATTTTTCACACTTCTATTTTCTGCACTGTATTTATATTTTCTGCAATTTCAAAAAAATATATATATATGAAAAAAATTATATAAAAAAAAATATATGAAAAAAATTATATAAAAAAACAAAACAAAGCAAAAAATTTGAAAATGAAAAAAATCCCATAAACTTAAGGTCTTGTTTTTTTTGTGTCTTTAAAATGTTTTTTTTCTGTCTTTTTAAACCAAAAATCCCCAAAAAAATGTAAAACAAAATTCCAAAAAAATAATAAAACAAAAATTCTAAAAAAATAATAATTATAAAACAAAACAAAAATTATAAAAATATTTAGTTTCATTTTGTAAACATCTTTGTAAATAATTTTGTAAATAATCGTCTCTCTCCCCCTTCCTTTTCTCTCTCATTCTTGTAAATACCGTCTCTTTTTCTGGCACTTTCCGCAAAACCTTAAAAATCTAAAAAACAAACAAGATAATAAGTTAAAAAAAATTCAAAAAAAAGAGGAAAACTAAACAAAAATTCAAAAAAAAAAATTGAGTAAAACAAAACAAAAATACAAAAAAAAGAGATAATAAATAAAAAACACAAAAAAATGATGAAAAACTCTAAAAAACCAAAAAAAAAAAATTGAAACAAATAAATCAAATGTACCATCCTTAATTTTCTTGATATCCAAAAATTTTGCTTTGAGTTTATTTATATGTGAATTTTATTAATTCTCAGTTTGATATTCGTTTGTTAATTATTGATTGAAAAATTTAAATATTCGGGGTTAAGTTTTAAAGAATTCATTTTTCTTTGTTAAAAATAGCGAACTCGTTTTAGACACTACTTCTAATTTTTCATTGATAGGAGCACGTGTATTATGTTAGAAAATAACGACTATAGGATTCAATTAAGTTTACTTTTAGATTTTTGAAAAATTGGAACTTACAATTTATTAAGGTTGCTCTCAAAATTGTTTTTAATAAAAATCTAGTTTTCTTTTCTCACTTTCCTTATCATGCCCTACTTGGCATGATAAAATTGTTATCCTTAAAAGATCCTGTGTCAATGAGAATAAGATTTCGTTCCGTAAACATAGGCACCCAATAGATTCAAAAGATTATATGTTATGGAGTAAGGATAAAATTCATTACTCATACACATATACATTGGGCTAAATTTTATTATGAAGTTGAAAAAAATGATATTAGGAAAATTAGATTTCATTTTCCTAATAATCCAAAAAGAAAAAAAATGAAGGTTCGAGAGAAAATTACCTCGCCTCAAAATCAAAATCCCCTTCATAAACCAACTTCAACCCCCTCAGCCAATTTCACGATTCTAGAATTAATTCAAAATTTTTTTTGAGAACATAATTTGTAAATTGCATTATTTCCAGTAAAACTCATATAAGCTAAAAGTTAATATAATTCCAAACTATTCTTGTTAATCTAACCATTACAATTATTGCTTTCTATTTGATTATATCAAGAAGTCTTTTGGCCAAAACTTTTGCGCTATTTAAATCATCTCCATAAATTTAGTACTTAACTCTTACACCCCGTTTATTTATTTAGATCTGTCTTATAATTGATTAAGCGGTAGCTAAACTTAGAGTTTTTTCTATTCCTTATAAGTTCACATCAAATTTTTGCTCTGGAATAGCAAAAGCTTAAGTATGGGTGTGTTTGATGAGTTGTAAATATACCTATTTTTATGTACATTACTTAAGTCATTTTCATTTATTTTTGTCATTTTTACTTGTTTTTATTCAATAAAATGCTCCTATTTTTGTAAATATAATACTAACTTGTTTTAGTTTATTTTTCCGGAAAAAAAATCAAAATCTGCAAAAAAATGCCATGTCACGCCCGTGACAAATTGGTCACTCCCGTGACAAGGGCGTGAAAGCTCAAAATCCCGTGAAATCAGCTCGACGATCGTCGACACGCCCGGCCACACGCCCGTGTCAATCCGACACGGGGCGTGACCAAGCTCGTGTACATCCCGTTCGACGATCAAGGCTTCCAGCTCGAGGAATCTCGCTCAACGATTATCGACTCAAACCGACACGCCCAGTATCACGCCCGTGACCTAGGGCGTGACTTTCTCCACCTGGCCCGACAAACTGCCGCCGGCGAATCCCGAAGTCAACAACGCCTTTAATCGCCGAACGATACGCCCACTGTCACACCTGTGACCTGGGGCGTGACCGCCGCGTTTTCGGCCGCAAAGTCAAATCGTCGTCAAATCCGTCACTTCACCGAATTCTCCTGTTTAATAGTGCTGACACGCCCACATACACGCCCGTGTCGGAGGGCGTGTACTTGGAAATTTTTGCCTATAAAAAGGCAGCTGTTGTATGAGTTCAGGGTTCCAAATTTTTGAACCGTTTTGAAGCTAAGGGCTGCCGTTTGGAGCTAGTTTTGGGGCTATGTAAGGATCTTTCCCCCTCCTTTTCAAGTTGTTTTAAGCATTGTAATCAACCTTTTTTGTTAATAAAATCTTTTCTTTTCATCCTTTTAATGCTTTGAAAAATCTCTGAAGGCCTCCTTTTTCATCAATCCTAAGTACGTTTAATTTCATTTTCATATGCGTGTGTGTGTGTGTATGAGTTAAACATTGCAAAATTTATGTTTTAAAACGAAAAACAATTTGTTTTACTACCATAATAACAAAAATTATAGCCGTTATTATAGCCGATTTCATTCTCAAATTCTTAAAAACTGGTTAGACTTATAATTTTCATGCTTTAAAATACGTTCTTATGAACTTATAAAACGTTAAAAAGGTGGTTTTCATCCCTCTTAACTTAGCTTTTACTTTGTTTTAATTATAAAACTGTTGCTTCTTTTTAGCTTACTCCCACTTTTTAAACCATTTTACAAGGCTATAAGAATGTATAAATTGTCATTTTTATTTTTCATCAACTTTCATTTTAAGTAATTACAAAAAATATTTTCGCTCGAACAATTTTTATTTTCACTTTTTATGCATTTCTATCAAAATCTAATGGTAAAAATATAAACGTTTTAATTTTTCGGGCACTTGCCTTTCTCACTTTAATTTGAAAACTTTTTGCTCAAACAACTTTTATTTTGCCTTTTTATGCATTTCTACTGCATTCCAGCGGTAGAAATGCAGTTATTTTAATTTTTTGATAACTTTTTTTTCTTATTTCTCGCCCGAGTGCGTGAGTGTATGAGATAATATTTATCGTCTTATTTAATTCATTCAAGTGCGTGTGTGTGTGTTTATTTATGTCGAGTGCGTGAGTAGTTACTTTCAAGTAGAGTGCGTGTGTTGTTTTTATTTTTCCGCCTACTCATTTGAGTTAATTGGCTGGATTTTATTCAAGTAGTGTGCGTGTGTTGTTTTTATTTTTCCGCTTACTCATTTGAGTTAAATGGCTGGATTTTATTCAAGCAAGTGTTTGTAGCTTTTATTTTTCTGCTTACTCACTTGAGTTAAATGGCTGGACTGTATTTTCAGTCCTACTCTTTTGAGTAGGACTTGTAATTTTCATTCTTTATTTTTCCGCCTACTCACTTGAGTTAAATGGCTAGATTTGATTTTCCGCCTACTCGCTAGGAGTTAAATGGTCGGACTTTATTTTGATGTAAATATTTAAGAAAGCCCTGTAATCGCATTTATTTTCTCCTACTCGTTTGAGTAGGACTCGCTTTCATTTCAGTCCTACTTGTTTGAGTAGGACTTGCAATTTTCAGCTTTTATTTCCCGCCCCCACTCGTTTGAGTGGGACCTGCAAATTTCAATTATGCAATTTTCTATTATGTGTAACTTAGTTTTATTTTTGTCTCTTGTTATATGTTTGAATGAGTGCGGGTGTGTTTAATTGTAATAACTTTTCTAATGTTAAGGTATTTTACTTTTCTTCTTATTTTCCTTATAACCCTTCAGCGAATAGTTTAGAACGCTCGCATAACCAAACATATAAGCTATCCCCATTCCGATGAGTGGCTAATTGTTTTTAGCCCTCGGTATCGAAGAGCTTTGGGATATAAAATGTTTTAAATAACTAAATGTCTAATTTTTGATTTAATTAAAAAACTTAAGGTTTATCCCGGGTTAACGACGAGTTGAACCACATATCGATGTGTGGGCTCTATTTCCGTTATCCATACGCTAGCTAGCCGAGAGGCCATGCATATGGACAGATCACCCCTGGGTAAATAGAGTTCCGCAGTAACCCTCGAGAGAGGAGGCGCGCTAACTCTACCGGATTGGGTTCCCCACCCAATAGAGGGGTTCTTTGTGTACTGCGGGCATTAAGGGGAATCCTTCGTCGGACGAGAGCCCGGTCGAATAGCCTTAATGTCCAGGTGAGTAATATTCCGAGAGATAGGTGAGCTCATTATTTTGAACATCCATGGCCAAGTTTCCGCTTTAATTAAATTGAAACTTTAGATATCTAGTTATTCATATCTATTTTTAATCCTAACGTAATTCGATACCGGGAGTTATCTCTTCATCGACTATTTTCTTAAATCTATTTTCGTTCCTATTTTAATTAAAACCCTCACCAACTATTTTGGTAAAATAATATTGTTTTCGGAGCAGTAGGGGTAATCAACCCGTTCCCGGGAATAATACGACCTCGATATTCTCCCGAATATCGAGTACTACTTGCGATAGGTGCACTTTCCTCATCTAGCAAGCCAGCATCGATCGACTCACCGAACCAACCACAGTAAGAGTCTGTTCGCGGGCCAATCAATGGTCTGCTCTCGCTCCCATGTAAGCTCCTCACAGCCGCAATTGTCCTATCGGACTTTGACCATCCCGACTATCTTGTTCCGCAGTTGCATCTCGGCACGATCCTGATCTGAAAGGGCCTAACCTTTGTCGTTAGCCCATACTCTACCGGCACACGATCAGTCTCGATCACTTGAGTTGGATCCTTCACGGCCCTCCGAAGCACCGAGATGTGAAACACATCATGTAATCCACCCAAGTCTGCCGACAGAGCTAGCTGATCTGCAGCTTCCCGACTCGCTCGACCACTTCAAATGGACCAAAGTATCTTTTACTCAACTTTTTCAGACGTCGAATCCTTAATATGCCTTTGAAGGGATTGATCTTCAAGTATACCCAATCGCCTACCGCGAACTCCACGTTCCGGTGCTTGGCATTGTAGTATTTCGCTTGTCGATCCTGGGCTATGAGTAGCCTCTCTCGAATAGTACGTATGGTCGAGTTTGATTCATTGACATCATTACGATTAAAAACTCTAGCTTCGCATGCTTCTACCCAAGCCAAAGGAGTACGACACTTCCGTCCATACAGAGCTTCATACGGTGCCATCTCGATGCTCGCTTGGTAGCAGTTATTGTAGGCAAATTCCACCATGTAGAGATGATCCTCCCATCTCCTTCCAAAGTCAAGAGCGCACATACGGAGCATGTCTTCCATCGTTCTGTTGGTCCTTTCAGTTTGGCCATCTGTTTGGGGATGAAAGGCCGTACTGAATTGTAACTTCGTGCCCAATAGTTGATGAACTAGCCTCCAATCATTTGATGTGAACTGCCCATCTCTATCACTTACGATGCTCCGAGGAACACCGTGTAGCCATAAAATCTGGTCAACATACAACTTTGCCAATGTTTCCACCGAATCATCTTGTCTGTTCGGTAGGAAATGTGCCACTTTCGTCAGCCGGTCGACAATCACCCAAATTGAGTCATTTCCGCTCTGAGATCTCGGCAATCCGTGCACGAAATCCATGGAGATATCGTCAAACTTCCATTCTGGAATTGGCAATGACTTCAAATAACCTCCCGGCTTTTGGCATTCCGCGTTTACCATAACACATGTTTGGCATTTGGCCGCATAATGAGCAACATATTTCTTCAGCCCTAGCCACCAAAACAACTTTTTCATATCTCTGGACATTTTCGTGCTCCTAGGGTGAATTGAGTATTTCGTATAATGCACTTCATACATCAATTCTTCCCTCAATTTACACAAATTCGGGACGCACAAACGGTCCTCTTTCCGCAAAAGACCGTCATCCCAGGAGAACTTGCCCTCTGGCCCATCTTTAGCATAGCGTGGGAGATCTTCATCCAACCCCGTTGCTTGTCGAATCCGGTCTGCAAGGTCACACTGCACCTCTGTCCAGTTCAAACATGCATCGGCGGTGGAATACTTGTCAACACAAGAAATCTCTAACGCTTCTAACTCCTGGATGAGACGTTCATCATTCCTCTACAACCAGCTCGCCCTTACCGGAGCTCTCCGACTCAAGGCATCTGCGACTACATTCCCCTTCCTGGGAGTATAATGAATCTCAAAGGTGTAGTCCCCGAGGAACTCTAAACACCTTCGTTGTCGCATATTCAGGTCCTTCTACTCCAACAGGTACTTTAGGCTCTTATGATCTGTATAGATCTCCACCTTCACTCCATAAAGATAGTGTCGCAACAGCTTTAGTGCAAAGATCACCGCCGCCAACTCTAAGTCTTGGACGGGATAGTTTCGTTCGTGCACCCTCAGCTGGCGTGAGCTATAAGCAATCACCTTTCCATTTTACAGAAGAATGCAGCCTAAGCTGCTCCCTGAGGCATCACTGTAGATTACAAATCCATCGGTACCACATGGTGATGACAACATAAGTGTCGTGGTCAACCGAGCCTTCAGCTCTTCAAAAGCTCGCGTGCACTCTGGCGACCAAACGATCTTCTGCTCTTTTCTCATTAGTGTGGTTAGTGGTAAAGCGATACGCGAGAAATTTGCTACAAATCTGCGATAGTAGCCTGCTAGTCCAAGGAATCTCCTGACCTCAGCCACTGAAGACAACACCGGCCACTCCTGTATGGCCCTTATCTTCGATGTATCCACTGCTATGCCCTCTCCACTTACCACATGGCCAAAAAAAGCTACCGACGATAGCCAAAACTCGCACTTCGAGAACTTGGCGTAGAGCAGATTGTGCCTCAACGTATTCAACAACAACCGCAAGTGGTTTTCATGCTCAGCTTCCGATTTCGAGTACACCAGGATATCATCAATGAACACTATCACGAACAGATCCAAGTATTCTCAGAATATTCGGTGCATCAAGTCCATAAACATCGAGGGCGCATTGCACAACCCAAACGGCATTACCGTGAACTCATAGTGCCCGTAACGTGTCCCAAATGCGATTTTGGGAATGTCTTCTTCCCGAATCCTCAACTGGTAATAAACAGATTTCAAGTCCAACTTCGAGTAGATGGACGATCCCACTAGATGATCAAACAACTCATCAATCCGTGGAATCAGATATTTATTTTTCTCGGTCATCTTATTCAGTTCACGGTAATCAATACATAACCGCAAGCCACCGTCTTTCTTTTTCACAAAAAGTACAGGGGCGCTCCAAGGAGACATGCTTGGGCGTATATAACCCTACTCCAGCAATTCTTGCAGTTGGACCTTCAGCTCCGCCATTTCCTTAGGCGCAACGCGATATGGCGAGCGGGTCGCAGGTTTCGCACCTGTCACCAACTCAATCGTGAAGTCAATCTCTCGCTGTGGTGGTAGCCCAGGGAGATCCTTGGGAAATACATCTGCATACTCCGACACGATCGGAACATCACACACACTGGCCTTAGGCTCCATAGATTGAATCAGCGCAAAGTAGCACTCCGCGCCCTTCCGAACAGCTTTGACAACTTGGAGTACAAACCTCAACGTCCCGCCAACTCCTCACATACTCGCGAACCTCGTCTCCTGTTCGGTATTCTGGCCAAACATGATCTCTTTGGACTGGCAATCAATCAAGGCATGCTGCTCCGCGAGCCAATCCATACCAAATATTACGTCGAATTCCGATATTGGCAATATAGACGCAGTCAAGCAGAAATCCCGACTTCCTATTTGCACCGCCACATCGCAAACTCGGTTTGCGAGCATCAAACAACCATTCAGCAACACCACTCTGACGCTATCTGTCTTTACACGACTAGGTATCCCAATCCATACTATGAACTCGCTAGACAGAAAAGAGTGCGACGCACCTGTATCAAACAGTGCTCGCGCCAGCATGTTCCGAATCATCACAAAGCCTGCGACCATCATGTCACACATACAAACCGCATACACATATGCAATAAACCAAGCATACAAGAAATACAATGCGCAAAACTTAACTCGTACCTGTGACGACGTCACTCTGCTTGATGGCCTCCTGCAGCCCAAGATTGTAGACCCGGGGCTGCGCTTGCGATGCAGAGGATTCCACAACTGCCTTGCCCTTTTCCGCATATGAAGCACCCGCCTTCTTTTCACTCTTTGGCGGCACCCGACAATCCTGGGCTATATGCCCCACCCATCCACAATTAAAGCACGTACGAGTATCCGGATTTGAAGTGGTCCCCGATGTTGCTCCCGATGCAACCGAAGAAAGAGCTTGTCCCACTGTCTTGGGCCTCTTGCCCCATTTCTTCTTATAAAATGACTTCGTCAGTCGGGGTAATTTGAACTCCGGCTGTGTCACAGCCAATGCCCTCTTCCCCTACACCCTTTTCATGTCTTTTTCTAGCGCGCAGGCAGTATCAACTAATGCCTGGAAGCCTTGGTTTACAGAACTAGAAAGCAGGAATCTCAACTCGCCCCGCAGTCCTTTATAGAACCTATTTGTCTTTCTCTGCTCATCAGCAAATATCAAACCCGCATACCGCCCCAAGTGTGTAAACTCATGCAGGTAAGCTTCCAAACTTGCCTTCTCCTTACGTCAGTCTTTGGAACTCATTCTCCATAGCTATACGCTGTGCCGCCGGAAGGTGCTTTGCCAGGTAGAGCCGAGAGAATTCCTCCATCGACACTTGTATTAACGGTCTACCTGCCAAGTGGTGTAGCTCCATTTCGTCCGACCACAACCGCTCCTCGCCTTCCAATAAGAAGGTGGCTAAGGTGACTTTATGATGCTCCTCCGTTCCAGTCGCCGTCATGATCCTCTTGACACGCGACAACCAGTCTTCAACCTGCGTAGGAGATCCCACTCCCGAGAACGTAGGCGGGTGAAAACTCATGAACTGCTTTAACTGTTTCTCAACTACTCGAGCATTCACAGCCGCTCCAGGTTCTGGCCTTGCCGCAACCTGTTCTGGCCTCATGGCCTGCTGTGCCTGCCCAACCGGCTGTCCTTACATCATGGCAAACAAAGCCTCAGCAATAAATCGTATAGTTTCCGCAGAAGGCGGAGGTGTAGGCACCTCAGCTAGTGCCATACTTTCATCAAACTGTTGGGACTCTGATTGCCCCGCACCACTCCGTGTCACCTAAAGGTGGACAAGACACACACATTAGAGACCGTACACAAGCAATATCAACAAGTTAGGAACGCACAGGTCCCTCAAACACATGTATTTGTATTCCTACCATGGACATTCAAGAGTTCAACCGTTTTAACATGGTTTGCACAGACACGTGCTCACCACCCCCACAAAAGAAGTCGACCACGACTTCGAGAGGGAAAGAACAAGACAGCTGATACCAAAAATGTAACAACCCCATCCGTTTGCATAGTATATACTAGAAGGTCCGGCCGGGGCCCCACAACATATACCACAAAACAGGCAGTGCAGTTACGGTGTGATACCAGAGTAGCGCAACGCACCCTAACACATGGCATTCTAGCGGAAACCTAAACACGAAACTTGAACTCCACACCTGAATGTCCAACATATAAAAGCTCCACATTTTTATATATCCTAGGAATGTCTTACAAATACAAACGGTTGGCCTTATGGCCTTACAGGGCTTTCATAACAGTGGCCTCAAACATTGGCGCGCAAGCCGACCACATCAAAAGAAACACAACATTTGCATTTCATTTTATTTAGCCTTCGAGGGCTAGCAGCAGCACCAAATACAAGAGGGACTTTAGCACTTATGCGTCCCACTCGGCTCTCCAACACCTGCACAGGGATAGCCCACACAATGGTGGAAAACAGAGGCAACGGTCAGCATTCAGCTGACCAAATTATAGCGACCCCACCCCTTTCCTGGGGCAATGGTATTATTCCCTGCAGGCATAGCATTTCACAAGCAGATATATATAATGTGTTTTCACGCACACATTCCATCACAACCGTCAGCCACTCGGCCCGACGATCCATACACTCAGGGCACATTCTTGGTGTACCAGCGAACCAGTCGCCCACCACCGTATCAGGGTCACAACCCAACGGTCAAATCTTGAGCATTTCACTCTATGATGTGCAGCCAGAGTTCTAGTCGTAATGCACCGGGATTGGCCGTAGCCCCCCATTGTGTCATGGTGTGCAGGCCTATGACTCTTGCTATGCGCTTCAACAGACCGCACTTTCCGGTCTCACGTCGGACGGACATAACGCAGGTCGGATTCTCCACCCACCGTTTCTCAAATCGCCTTGCCATCACCGAGTACGGCGTACTTACGGCGATAAAAGGCGCGGGTCGGTCTCACCAATCCTGTTCTGGCATTCAAGCCTGGGTATTTCTCTTACACCCATTCATATCATAACATTTGCGGATCTTTCCTGGGAAAACCAGTACTTCCTGCTACTCCCCTTCACGGGTATGATCCCACATATATCACAATGTCAAGGGTCTTTCCTGGTTTACCATGCCAGTTCTTCCTGTTACTCCTCTTCACAGGTACCACCCAAGAACATCAAGCATCACAAATGGTCTTTCCTGGACTTCCAATCCAGTACTCCCTTCACAGGTATAACCCCAAAACACAAACATTCTACGGGTATTTTCCTGGACTACCACTCCAGTACTTCCTGTTACTTCCCTTCACAGGTCCAACCCATCGACTCCTAAACTACACATTTATCACGGAGTCTTCTCCGGTTCGTATGCAACACCACCAATCCAGAACAACCTGTCCAGATGGGCTTCACACAACATGCCTATTCCGTACTCAATTTTCGGATCGATATGCTAACCAATTAGGGATTCCATGAATCAACCCAAAGACTCCCACAACAAGCCACCCTCTGGTGGGGGAATCATATGCATATCCCAAAAAGGAAGCCTTCACATGGCTAGGAAGAATGGTCATTACCCTTGAAGACCGCTTCGGTGCCATGAACTCCTAGCTGGCTAGAAAGTACCGCAATCGCTTTTCCTCCGCAAAGATGGCCTCGGATCTCAGCTTGACTCTCTCAAGCTCCCCCGGAGATCAGCCCCTCTTCCTCTTCCTCCTTCTTCCTCTCTCTTTCTCTCTCTAAGCTTTTTAAAAAGATGAATGAAATAACATAATGATACTTCTTTCTCAGTTTTCGGCCTTAAGGAAGCAGGGAGGGCTCTGAGCTGTTATATCCCAGCTGAAGAAAATGGACGGCCACGAAAAAGCATAAATCTCGCTTTTCGGGTCTGACATGCCCTGTGACATGCCCGTGTCATAGGCCGTGTACATTAAGCGGTGCACAAGCCGTCTTATCCCGAAATAGGTCACGGTCAGGGTACACGCCCGTGACGACCAAGTCACACCCGTTACATGGGGCGTATTCTTGCACTCGACGATCGTCGAGAATATTTCGTCGACTAGAGGGGGACACGCCCTCCGACACGCCCATGTCAGATGGTACACGCCCGTGACACGAGGCGTGTTCCCTCTATCGACCACTTTCGTCGACCAAAGAACTCGAGTGTCGATAGGGGAGGTTACGCCCCCTAACACGCCCGTGACACGGGGCGTGTTCCTCTCGAACTCTTCGTCGAACGCATTTTTGTCGACCTCGTGACTACTACGCACCCGAGCAGGACACGCCCTGGGACACGCCCGTATCGCAGGCCGTGTCACCCAAACATTTGCCATGCTGAAATTTGGGCTGTTACACAACATACACTGGGATCTACACGTAAAGTACAAACCTATGGTCAGGTTGGCTAATCTAAAGGTCAAAGTTGGACATACTTAGTGTGAATTACATATGGGCACACCACTGCTTCCGCTAAGTCAGTTTGTCCCCAAACTAACTAATCGAACGGGGGTGGTTCCATTGTTGAATGACTTTTTTAGTTCAGGATTGTAGCAAGCTGATACCATTTGTAAGACCCCCACCCGGAACACAAGACACGATACGAAGGGGGTCTTATGCCCATAACAGCCGCCTTGCGGTAGCATTAGCACACAGGCTAACCTGTACCACAAGATGCCTATCCTACCGGCTATAACCAATATCAACCAATGTCAACCCAACCAAAAATATAATAGAAGTTCATCCACACATAAGTATAATAGGTCCAAAAGTACATCAAGAAAAGAAGCTACAACAAGCTTCTAAAGCATCAGAGTACAGCTAAAACATGCCCAAAGGGGCTACATCAAAATCTCTCAAAACTCACATCGGTGACTGACGACGACGACACCGTCCCTTCAGGCCCTGTCGTCCTGGCCTGGCTGTCCTGTTGCATAATCTGCGGCTGCACTACCTGCGGGGTTTTCTCCTAAAAAGGAAGACGTAACAACTGTTAGTCATAAAGACTAAGTGGCTTTCACATCCACTCCGCCGGCGACTCCTCGGCACCGGGCGGAGAAATGAACTGGGGTACAATATATAAATATATATATATATATATATATATATATATATATATATATATATATATATATATATATAGTAATATAAGCAGGTACAAGTAGGTGGAATAAGTACATATGTCGTGAGTAGCAACAGAAGAAATGTATAACATCATTAACAGTAGTCTATTCTAGCAATTCTACACGATCTATATCAATCCATCAAGTATATAGATCTACAACAGCAAAGTAACTTAACTTATAAGAATGCCCATACAAACTTATAAGTTAAGGATCGGCTTAACAGTAAAGTAACTCATCGTATAGGAGTGCCCATACAAACCTATACGATGAGAATCTTGTGTATGCAATGTAATGTAATGGTATGTATGCAATGCAATGACTCACCCAAGATCACGCACATGCAATCGCTATGTCGACACAGACTTATAGTTCCCACATTTCGATCAGGTAACTAACCTCTCAGGCGTCAACCGTCGTGGCCATGCGGTGACAGTAGAGCGGGTTCTCTACTACTAAGCGGGCATCCACACTACCTCGCTTAGGCCTCGTACGCCTCAATGCTAAAAACACAACAGAGGAGCTCACATGCGTACAACGGCTCAGTGGGAGTCTTGGGTAGATGTGCACCGAGAACCAAGCCACGATCTGGCCTATGTTATGACCCAGAAGGAGCCTCAGAAAAAGCACGAGGACCAAGCCCAACCGTTCACTTGGCATGGATGGAGCCACGGGAAATGAGCACCGAGGACCAAGCCTAACCGCCCAAGGTCTAACTGTCAATTCCCGTCGGTGTGACGACTAGCGAGCCCGTAGACCTACCACACTATCCTTAACCTAGGATAGTGTGACGACACCGCGTGTCGACACACACCGCATTCAATTTCGCATTATCGTGGCACGAAAGGATCCTCGGGAATGAGCACTGAGGAGCAAGCCCAATTGTCCACTTGGCGCGGAAGGAGCCCCGGGAAATGAACACCGAGGACCAAGCCCAACCGTCCATTTATGTCTCTTCTCAACATTATTCAAACCTGTGCGATCAACCCCGCACTTACATCCTTTCACAAAGCTACCCGTAGGGAGATACCACTCTAAGCATTGGACTACAAAATACATTACGTACATACTTTCACAATGCTACGCGTAGGGATATACCACTCTAAGCATTGGACAACTAAATACATTCTGTACATCCTTTCACAATGCTACCCATAGAGAGACACCAATCTAAGCATTGGACTACTAAATTCATTCCGTTAAACAATTATTCACATGGCCATAAATTAGCATCCTACACTTCATTTCCAAATGATATCAACACATTGTTAATATGATGTGCATTCCTATTGGTTAACAAAATTGATTCATTCTTACGATCCAAACTCATCAACACATTCGTTCTCTAATTTCCACCAAATCATTTCGTTCAGTTATGTTTCACTTCACCATTGATTTATGAGGGATCTATCCAGCAATTCACATCAATCCTTCATGCTATTTTTCCACAATCTCTCAACCAACTCCTACCTTGGATTTGCATAAACCAGAGAACAGAACGTGCAGGAAACCTGCTGGACAGCCACTTTGAGTTGGCATTACCTTGTCCACGAGACTCGTATGAAGTCGTATAACCATTCATTAGAAAGGTATTTTCAAGAACTACAACTTTTATATTCCGTCCCTCACCCAAATCAGAACGTAACACACTTGAAATTTGCTTCAAAGCTTGCTGCATACAACATATAGTTTCTGCACGTTTAGCTTGTCGGCCATCAAGTTCGATTAGACTTTCCCATCGATATAGAATTCTCCTAAAGACGTGTTACCACGCGTTGGAAAGATATTTCCATGGGCTACGAATTTCATGTTTAGTCGAAAGCCTAGATCTTGCCGTAACATATCTGAAAATGGCCAAGAAGATTGCTGCGTGCAGAACTCAGGTTTATGCACGCATCTTAAGGCGGAATGAACGGCATCGGTTCATCTTCCTCCTCTAGCCGATCTTCCCCAAATCACATCCAGACTTCCTCCTCCCTTATTCACCCTCATAATGCCTCTTCTCTTCACGAAACATCCTCCATCATCACAAAGAAGGAGGGAGAGGTTGAAGATTTCTAATCCCTAGGACACAAGACCTAGCATGGCCTCTTTCCTAGAAAGCTTCTTCTCTCAAATCAAGACTCTCTTGAGTCGATATCTCTCCTAGTAAATAACTAGAGATTTAGCACCAAGGGAGAGGGGATGAAGCTCACCTCGTTTCCAGCATTTCAACCATTTTCGGCCAAGGATCTTGTCACTCTTCTTGGCAGCTTCTTCTTCTACTCGGCGGCTGCAGTTCTTCACGGGGTGTAGGTTGGCTGCAGCAACTCCTACCTCTTCTCCAGCAGTTTTTCCCAAAGAAATGGATTGGAAGAAAATGAAAAATGGCTAGGGTTCCTTTCCCCCTTTTCATGTGGAAACAACACGGGCAGGGACACGCCCCTATCCTTACCCGTGTCCTGCTCGGGTGGAGCGTCGTCGATGGTTTGACCGTCGTTTCGATACACCAACACGGGTAGGGACACGCCCGTGTATCTACTCATGTCCAAGTGACACGGCTGTGTTTCTGCCTGTGTCCTGCTCGGGACATACTTTGTCGAGTTCCACTCGACGTACACGGGTAGGGACACGGCTGTGTCTCTACCCGTGTACTGCTCGGGACACACTTCGTCGAGTTCTACTCGACACACATGGGTAGGCACACGCCCGTGTCTCTACCCGTGTCCTGCTCGGGACACACTTAGTCGAGTTCTACTCGACACACACGTGTAGGGACACACCCGTGTCTCTACCCGTGTCCTCATACATACGGGTAGGGACATGCCCATGTGACTACCTGTGTCCTTCTCCAAAAGGTCCACGAATTTCCAACTCTGGCACCAGAGTACCATATGGGTATGGACACGCCCGTGTCACTACCCGTGTCCTACTTTGGACTGACTTCACCTCCCCTACACAAGTGTAAGAATAGCTGCGTGCTCCCCCTGAGCCCAAGTCAGCTCTCCTGACTCAAAAGCACGCATGAGGGGCCTAGCATGAATTGGGACGTTACACATACAGAGCTTTTGAAAGTATTCACAATTCACAGGCATCCACACAATACACGGAGTCTTCTCCGGTTCACAACATAAACATCACCAATCCAGACTAACCATCTGGATGAGCTTCACACAGCATGCCTATGCCGTACTACACATTTCCGGCTCTAGATGTAGATTCAACCGGGGATATCAACTATCAACCTACTGTAATCACTTATGCTTTCCACCGCTTGGTGGAGGATTCCATGCTCATGCATAAAGGAGGACTTCACTTGTCCAAGAAGGAGATCGTTACCCTTGACGATCGCTTTGGAGCTATGAAATTCTAGCCGGATGGAAATCACCGCCACAGCCTTGCCTCCACCAATCTCAACTCGGCTCTCGATTCAGCACGCTGAAGCTCCTACGACAGCCAGATTCCTTCTCTGTTGAATTTTCTCAAAGTGGTCAGCAAGGTAGCCTAAAGCCAAATTAATATTCTTAGAACTACCCAGTTCACACTTTGATCATGCGGAAGCCCAAGGAGCAAGTTTAACACCAACAACAAATTGAAGAACAAGTAGGAATTATATTCATTCACACTTCTTTACAAGGTGAGGTATACATAGCGAGACATGATTTCTCTAGTACACAAGCTACAAACAGAAATAACAAAACAAGCCGGGCAGACAGCAATGGAGACCGCCAAGACCGCCTTGTGCGCCAAGGTAGCGCAAGCCGCCCAAACTGCAACTGCTACAAGCCGAATAGCACACGGATTCCGCCAAGACTGCGAGGTCAAGCGGACATACCGTTATTCGCTGCCTGCTGAAGAACAGAGGAACAGACCGCCTACCCGCTTGAAACCGGCGGACAGGTTATTGGAACATGATCAAGCTGAAGCAGAAAAACTGACAAGCCGCCGAAGCGACCAGCTGAGACCGCAGAGACCGCACACTTCAATGCCCAACTCCTGGCTCCTTGAAGCTAGCAGCGCGACCTGCACACATCACACTGTCAATACTACTCAACCCGTGCGGACAGAAAACCACAGACCGTAACACTTACCCAAGCCCAACTTACTGTTCACTCCGTTACTGTAGACCTGCCGGGGGGGTTCTATTTATAGGTGAGGTGAGGAGTGTGGTCACCACCCTATTGAATAGAATCACCGCCACAGCCCGCGCGCTAACATAACCCAGTCCGCCAAGTCCGCATGGACTTGACCAGACCTCCAGGAGCCAGAACACAAAAAAGGCCAGTCCGCCTCTATGCGGACTCACATGCTGCCGACCTTCCTATCACTGGCACAAAGCCAGTCCACCCAAGGCAAACAGAGCTTGTCTGCAACCCAATACAGCACGCGGACACCCCCGCAACATAAGTTGCAACAGCCCGCAATACCATACCACGCGGACTCAGGAGACCATCTGCAGAGCTCGGCAAGCAACACCACCCCGCCTAGTCCATGACAGCCAGGCAGTCCGCCCAGTCAACAGTGGACTCTGCGGACACAGCGGACACAGAGAACTTGTCATAGCAAATGACCAAGTCCAGCAGCCCACCAAGCACTGGCGCGAGCATTGCGGACACAAAAGCTCCAGATCGCCAACCATCAGGACAACCCACCCCAGGATGGATAACATCCACTTCATCATGGATAGCTCAACAAGAAGCAAGGCACCGTCCATACAGATGCGGACTCCATGGATGCCAAAGCACGGAAGAGGTCAGAGTCCGCAAGCTCTAGCCGAACAGCTCTCCACAAAGGTCACCTGCCGGACTCCAACACCAGTCCGCGCAGTACTCCACAGAAGAACACTGATGAACCACTTGAGCTCGACAAGTGCCACAACCAAACACCAAGCCCAGTCCGCAACAGCGGACACTGCGTATTCGTCAGTCCGCAAGCCTCCCGTGGATAAGGCACACAACCTGCTGGTAAGCACAAGCTTGCAACACACAAGGCCGCTAAAGCAAGCACAACCTACAGCCAGCAAAACTCTGTCCGCTCAGGCCGCTTCTCAATCAGCCAAGCCACCAAGACAACTAACACCCTGTCCGCAGACAGCAGTCCGCAAAGGCCGCTCAGACCGCCCGACCTGCCCATCACCTTTAATGCCCCGAAACTCAAAAGAGCGACGTGTGACGAATCTGTACCAAATTTGGAATTTGGTAGAGGTACACGGCCTGGGACATGGGCGTGTCCCAGGGCGTGTCGGGGTAGTTCAAAGATCTGCCAAAACGATCAGCCAGAAATCTGGGTTCGACGATCGTCGAGCAGTGGTCGATGATCTGGTCAAAATGCTGCGGTCGACGATCGGTCCAGCTATCTGTGTTCGACGATCGGGCCAACTATTCTGTGTTCGACGATCAGGCCAGTTATCTGTGTTCGACGATCGGGCCAGCTCTCTGGGTTCGACGACCAGACGCGTGTTCGTCTAACAAGCAGTTTTCTGGGTTCAACGATTGGGCCGTGGGTTCGACGATTGGGCCACGCGTTCGACGATTTGGCCAGAGTTTTGCGTTCGACGATTGGGCTATAGATCTCCGTTCGATGATCTGGCAGCGGTCGACGATCTTGGTTCGACTATCGTCGAGCGCGGGGCTGATTCTGGCGTGTCTGACTCGGTCGACGCGGAGTGTTGTCGCAAGGGTTTTGGCGGGAGTTGACTAAATATCATGACACAATTTAATTGGCCGCGGACGTGTCTTGCTCCGGATTGTGAACCATGCGGTGTTTAACCCCATTTGTCCAGGTCAGACCTGAATCGTGTCCGTGCATCCCTTTTTGTGGGATCCGACGGCTGTGGTTAATCCCGAAGAGAGTAGACCCGAGGGAAGGGTTTCAGAACCCTTATTTTTCCTGTCGTGTTCTCTGTCTAAATTCTAGAGAGAAGGGAGAGCAAAGGAGGAAGAAGAAGTCTAGATCCAGTCGTTGGAGGGGTTTTAGAGCTCCAAATAGCGAGCCGACTTCAGATCTACGAAGGCAAAGAGAGTGCGGCGCTTTTCATCCGCTTACATTTCCATGGCGCCAAGGAAGAACGCTAGGGTAACGATTCTCTACTTGAGCATGTGAAGCTCTACTTCATTTGCATAGGAAGCCCGCTCTCGTGAGTTTGCGGTGAGTTGGAGGCGTTCCTTCGGGTAGATATGTGAAGTCCCCGTTGTGTAGAGTCCGTAAACGAGAACGGACATAGGCATGATGTGTGAAGCCTATCCGGACATGTAGGTCTGGATCGGTGATGTTGCATTGCATAAATGCCGGAGAAGACTCCGTTCGAATGTTTGTTTTTCAGGTTTCTATGCGGTAGATTGCAACAGGGAGCCGGGGATTAACATTAAGGTGCACCCGGAAAACTGGGCGGATGCATAATCTTGCCAACTTGGTGGCCTGGGAGCCAACTTGAACATAACTGGGTTTTCTGATTTTGTTATGGAAACGGGACTCGGGAGAAGTTTGACCTGCGCATATGTTTTAAATTAACGTTGCGATGTGAGCACGGGTTAGATGGAACCGTACCCGTTCTATGTCGTTCGGATTAGAGCCGTTGGCATAGATGAGGGTCTTCGGCGGTCTATGGTTTAAATTACCGTGACCCATGCCGGGAAGACAAATTTCTCATTGTTGGGCCGTCCTGGGGACGGTGGTGAGTCGGCGGGCTTTGACCGTGTTCACCGAGAATATGCCCTGAGTGCACGGGGTGTGTGGCCGTGTGAGCCTACGCCTGTGATGAAATGTATATTTATACACTGCTTGATTATGCTAATAAGTGCAGGGAAGGAGCATCGCCACCCCGAATTGGGGGCAGGATCGTTATAATTTGGTCAGCATTGCTGACCGTTGCTTTTGTTTGCCACCGTGTGGTGGTTTGTTGCTTGCAGGTGCTGCTGGACCAAGCGGTCAATAGCGGGCAAAAGCCCAAATTGCGAAGCCAGCCCTCGAAGGCCTAATTGAATTGTTTACTTGTTTTTGTTCATGTATGACCGGCCTGCGTGCCGTGGTATGGAAAACATGTAATAAGAGTAAACCATTTTTAAGGCCTTAAGGCCAGTACTTGTGTATGTACTTCATTCCTATTTGGCTTGTTAGTGGACATTCATGCTTATTGCTGGGTTCTTTTATTTGCAACTATTTAAACGGCTTCCGTTAGAATGCTCTGTGTAGGATGTTATAATTGGTTGGATGGATTCCATTGAGTAACCACCCGGTCTGTCTGTGGTAAATGGCGCCGGGCCCCGGCCGGAACTACTACTATATGCTATACGACAGATAGGGGGTGTTACATCACCCACTTCCACTTCACAAATTTCAACACTCCCCCTTGAAGTGAGAAGTAGTGATCAAGCCCAGCAAGCTACATAACCGCTGAAAAGGCCCCTTCGACAACGGCTTCGTGAAGATGTCAACAAGATTATCTTCACTCCGAACATGCCCGACCAGAAGAGATCCCTCTAACACGCTCTCCCTTATGAAGTGGTGTACGATCTCAATATGCTTGGTACTTGCGTGACATACTGGATTGTTTACTAGTTTGAGAGCACTCTCATTGTCACCACAGAATAAAGTAGGCCCTTGCACTTCTTTATGAACATCCTCTACAAGCCTCCTCAACTAGATAGCTTCCCGAGCAGCCAAGGCCGAAGCCTTATACTCAGCTTCCGTAGTAGACACGGACAAAGAATACTTCTTCTTTCTACACCACGAAATACCAGCTGAACCACAAGTGAAAACATAAACCGAAGTTGATCTCCGATCATCCGGGTCACCACCATAGTCAGCATCCGTATATCCAAGTAAAGAAAAGTCCGCAACCCTACTATAGAGGAGTCCCATTTCAGAAGTTGACTTGACATACTTCAGAATGTGCTTTACCGCTACCAGATGAGACTTCCTTGGTTCATCCATAAACCGACTTACTCGGCCAACAACATAAGCAATGTCTGGCCTTGTAATCGTCAGGTAGATCAAACTCCCTACAAGAGAACAGTAAGGGATCAGGAAGAATACTTCCTTCATCTCGTTGAAGCTTCAGCCCAAGTTCTAGTGGAGTAGAGCAACACTTCCCTTCGCCCATGCCGAATCGACTTACAATGCGATCTGCAAAACCCTTCTGGCAAATGAGAATTCTGCACTCCTTCCTCTCCACTTCAAGACCGAGAAAGTGATGAAGGTCTCCCAATTCTTTCATCTCGAAGCGTATAACAAGCTCAGCCCTGAGCCTTGCTACTTCCTCCTCCGAATTACCTGTGATGATCATATCATCCACATAAAGCAGGACCAAGACTTGAAGCTCCCCCCTTCTTCTTGACGAACAAGCTAGAATCCGAGTTGGAAGCAAGATACCCCCAGAATCACAAATACTCTGCTATCTTCCCGTACCAAAATCTAGGAGCTTGCTTCAACCCGTAGAGAGCCTTCCTGAGGTTACAGACATAGTCTGGATGATCTTCAGAAACAGATCCAAGTGGCTGATCCATGAAGATGTTCTTGTCAATCTCTCCGTAAAGAAAAGCATTCTTCACATCAAGCTGCCACATCCTGCATCCTTTTCTAGCAGCCAAGGCGATCACCACTATAATTGAAGTCATCTTTGCAACCGGACTAAAAGTCTTCTCCTAGACTTCTCCATACTGTTATGAGAATCCTCGGGCAACCAGACGAGCTTTGTATCTATCAATGCTCCCATCAGCCTTCTTCTTCAACTTATACACCCACTTGCAAGTCACAGGAGCAATGCCATAATCTTGGGCACAAAGTCCCAGGTTTCATTCTTCTTGAGAGTGGCAATCTCTTCCTTCATGGCATCATCCCAGTCCTTGACTCTAGTGGCCTCATTGAAGTTTGCAGGCTCTCGATCATCCAGAGGACCTGCAAAGAAGCAAGAGACAAAACTCACTGCATTCCCATCACATTACCGGGCAGGTGGCTTAATAACCCTCTTCGATCTCCGAAGGGTCTGCTCCTTGCTTAATACATCTGTTGCTCCTTCAGACTCAGCACCACCATTAGGCAAGCTTTGAGCAATGCTCCCTCTACTTCCTGAGCCAGAAGCCTCAGCACCAGAATTTGAAGCAACAGGAGCTGCTGGTGAAACAGCAAGCTCCTCTTCCAGGCCTTCAGAAGCCACCATGGTTCTTTATCAACCTTGCTTCCGGTTAGCTCAACCGAGCCACCTCCATATGACGTCAGCTCGTCAAAGACAACATCTCTTGACACAACGAATTTCTTCATTGCAGGATCCATGCATTTCCATCCCTTCTTCCGCTCATCATAGACAACAAAGGCAAGCTTCCCTGCCTTTGCATCCAACTTAGTCCTAAAAGCATCTGGGACATGCACATAGCAAGTTGAACCGAACACCCGAAGGTGTTCCACACTAGGCTTCTCCTTCAGTAACATTTCAAAGGGAGTCTTCATGTTGATCGGGCTAAGCTGCATCCGATTGATGACATAAGAAGCACAAGACATCCCCTCTGCCCCAAAAGACCTTGGAATGTCTTTCAAATGAAGCCAACATTTGCAAGTCTCCGTTAGATGACGGATCTTCCGCTCTGATACTCCATTTTGTTGTGGAGTGTGAGCACAAGTGAGCTCTCGTTGGATCCCGTGCTTCCTGCAGAAGTTAGAAAACTCGGAGGACATAAACTCACCACTGTTATCTGTTCTAAGGTTCTTGATCCGCAAGCCAAGGAGGCCCTCCACTAACTCTTTGAACTCCACAAACAAACATAAGGCTTATGACTTCTCCTTCAATAAATATACCCAAGTGTATCTTGAGTATTCATCAATCAGCACAAGCATGTATCTGCTCCCGCCAAGGCTTGCAGTGATGGTTGGTCCCATCAAGTCTCCATGGATGCACTCCAATGGTCTCTTGCTCCTTGTTTGTGATTTATCAAACGGAAGGCGATGACCTTGCCGTACTGACATCCCGCGCAAACGTGATCGTCGCCATATGAAGATAGCTTAGGCAAGCCTCTTACAAGGCTTCTGTTAGCCATAGCCTTCAGCTTATCCATTCCTACATGCCCCAGCCTTTCATGCCAAATAGTAGCGCTATCGTTTGCTCTCATCCGGTCAACATAAGAGTTAGTAGCAAGAACAAACAAGTTCTTCACTCTCCTCCCAACATGAGCAACATCAGCCTTAACTGCTGATATGTTGCGAAGGAACTTCACTTCTATTAGCCCAAACAGAACGTGATAACCCACGTCTACCGCATTGGTCACCGAGAAGAGGTTCTTCTTCATGCCCGATACGTGATATACAGTCCTTAATGTGAGTGGCCCCTTATCACTACCCAAAGACACAACTCCCTCCTTCTCTACTGCATAAACAGTATTATCAGCAGTTATAATAGCTTCATTACCTGAGTAGGCTTGCAGAGAAGAGAACTTCGACTTGTCTCCGGTGTGGTGATGACCACACCCGGAGTCACGATCCAATCATCATTGAAGTCAACAGCGGACAGGGCACGGACACAAGTGCCCGTCATGAAAGCTCCGCCCCATTTAGCTTCCTCAATCTTAGAGCAAGCTTCTTCTTTGCCAGCAACATGCCCAGGTTGCAGTTTGACCTTGCAGTCACGCTTGAAGTGTCCTCGCTGATGACACCTATAACACTTCAGGTTCTTCTTCCAGTCCTTCTTAGGAGCGGTGCTCCTCTCTGCCTGATAAGAAGTTGAAGGCTCATTCTCAGTAGCGACTTGCTTCTTCTTCCCTTCCCATCTCTTCTTCTTCTTGCTCGTGAAGAATGCTTCACTGCTCTCCTCAGAGACAGTGACTCCAGCCATCTGCCTTGCCAAGCTTTCATGTGAAGCAAGCAGATTCTCAAGCTCCAGCAAATATGGTTGAGTAGCCCAGCCTTGAACTGATGTCACAAAAGCAACATACTCCTTCCGCAAGCCACAAATTATGTGCCTTTTCAACTTGGCATCAGAGATAGGCTCATCAGGATCAAACGCTGATATCTCTGCACACAGACTCTTCATCTTCAAGAAGTATTTAGAGATAGTTAGGTCTCCTTGAGTTGTCCTGGCCAACTCATTCTCCAAGAATTGTAGCCTTGCTACATTCTTCCTATTGAACAACTCATCAATGGTTGTCCAAATATCAACAGCTGATTCACGTCCAATGATGTGATCAAACAACTCCGGTGAAACAGCTCTCTTGAGAACAAACTCCGCCTTAGCATTTGTTTTTCTCCAGAGCCTCACCTACTCAGTAGTTCTGAAAGCAGCAGTCACTTCCTGTCTGTCATCACCACCGACGACCTCCCATAGCTCCTCACCAAGAAGGTAACTCTTCATGAATGACTTCCACTTCTTGAAGTTAGTCGGCGTTAAGAGTTCAATGCCAAGACCTCTTGCGTAGCTCACTTCCATTGCAACAACCATTGGTTAAGCAAACTTCCAGAAGCACAGAGCACCAACACAGGTTGATCACCACTCAAGCACAGAGCAACAACACTGGTTGAACACCGCTCAAGCAACTGAACCTCCCTCTGATACCATGTTGAATTTTCTCAAAGCGGTCAGCAAGGTAGCCTATAGCCAAATTAATATTCTCAGAACTACCCAGTTCACACTTTGATCTTGCGGAAGCCCAAGGAGCATGTTTAACACCAACAACAAATGGAAGACCAAGCAGGTCTTATATTCATTCACATTTCTTTACAAGGCGAGGTATACGTAGCGAGACATGATTTCGCAAGTACACAAGCTATAAACAGAAAGAACAAAATAAGTTGGGCGGACAACACTGGAGACCGCCGAGACCGCTTCGTCCGCTAAAGTCGCCCAAGCTGCCCAAGATGCAACTGCTACAAGCCGAATAGCACACGGAGTCCGCCGAGACCGCGAGGTCAAGCAGACACATCGTTATTCGCTGCCTGCTGAAGAACAGAGGAACAGACCGCCTACCCGCCCGAAACCGACGGACAGGTTATTGGAACTTGATCAAGCTGAAGCAGAAAAACTGACAAGCCGCAGAAGCGACCAGCTGAGACCGCAGAGACCGCACACTTCAATGCCAAACTCCTGGCTCCTTGAAGCTAGCTGCGCGACCTGCACACAGCACACCGTCAGCACTACTCAACCCGCACTGACAGAAAACCGCAGACCGCAACACTTGCCCAAGCCTAACTTACTGTTCACTCAGTTACTGTAGACCTGCCGAGGGTGTTCTATTTATAGGCGAGGTGAGGAGTGTGGTCACCACCCTTGTGAATAGAATCACCGCCCTAGCCCGCGCTCTAACACAACCCAGTCCGCCAAGTCCGCATGGACTTGACCAGACCTCCAGGAGCCAGAACAGAAAAAAGGCCAGTCCGTCTCTATGCGGATGCACATGCTGCCGACCTGCCTATCACTGCCACAAATCCAGTGCGCCCAAGGAAAACAGGGCTAGGCCTCCACCCAATACAGCACGCGGACACCCCCGCAACATAAGCTGCAACAGCCCGCAATACCATACCATGCGGACTCAGGAGACCATCCCTAGAGCTCGGCAAGCAACGCCACCCCGCCGAGACCACGATAGCCAGGAAGTCTGCCCAGTCAACAACGGACTCTGCGGACACTGAGAACTTGTCAAGCAAATTACCAAGTCCAGCAGCCCACCAAGCACTGGCGCGATCATGGCGGACACAAAAGCTCCAGATCGCCAACCATTAGGACAGTCCGCCCCAAGATGGATAACATCCACTTCATCATGGATAGCTCGGCAAGAAGCAAGGCACCACCCACACAGATGCGGACTCCGCGGATGCCAAAGCACGGAAGAGGGCAGAGTCCGCAAGCCCTACCCGAACAACTCTCCACAAAGGTAACCTACCAGACTCCAACACCAGTCCGCGTAGTCCTCCACATCAGAAACCCGCTGCACCACTTGAGCTCAGCAAGTGCCACAGCCGAACACCAAGGCCAGTTCGCAACAGCGGACACCGCAGATTCGTCAGTCCGAAAGACTCCCACGGATAAGGCACACAACCCGCTGGTTAGCACAAGCTTGCAACACACAAGGCCGCTGAAGCGAGGAAAACCTACATCCCGCAAAACTCTGTCCGCTCAGGCCGCTCCTCAATCAGCCAAGCCACCAAGATAACCAACACCATGTCCGCAGACAGCAGTCTGCCCAGGCCACTCAGACCGCCCGACCTGCCCATCACCCACTTCCACTTCACAAATTTCAACATTCTCCTCCTTCCTTGCTCTCCTCTCGACCTGTCTCTTTAGAAAGAGAAAGCCAAGATGAATGGAAGTTTATCCTTCCATTCTGGGCTTTATAATAGCAGGGAAAGGCCAGGACCACTAGATCCAAGTGGAAGGAAATGAACAGCCACGATTTGCCCAAAAAAGCATTTTCTTTGGATGACACGGCTTGTGAGATGCCCGTGTCACAGGCCCTGTTCCTTAAGCGGCAAAGGGACCGACTCAACCTGAATAGGACACGGCCACGTGACACGCCCGTGTCACAGTCCGTGTGCCCTGACATGGCTTTAGACACGCCCGTGTCTAGCCCGTGTTCACAGCGCTGGCCACAAACATAGAAGGACACGGCCTCTGACATGCCCGTGGCATAAGCCGTGTACCCAACCCGACTTGCCTCTCGAGAATCATCGAGTGCATTTCATCGAGTGGAGTTCGTCGACACAGAGGAGGACACGGACTCAGACACGCCCGTGTCCTAGGCTGTGTGCCTCACTTGAGACACTCGAGACCACTCAAGACCCACTCGAGACCCACTCGAGTGCACAGAGCAGGACACGGCTTGGGACACGCCCATGTCCCAGGCCATGTTGCCTAGCCTGAACCCAATTTTGTGATTTGGGGTGTTACAACCCTTCCCTCCTTACAAGAAAATTCGTCCCGAAATGTAGCTCAACTATAAACACCAACACAACCACTCCTTTGTTGCACCTTGATAAAACGATCCGGGTTAGAGCTCAGAGGCCGCAGCTTGTCTCGCCCCACGGTATCGCACAAACACCAGTGGTTAACAAATATAGTGTCATACATACATACACCATATATTTACATCATGAAAGGAACAAAGTTCGCTCCGACACTGACAAATACTTGGCCAGAAATAATTTTGAGAATTCTTCGATCGAGATCTCCTCTAATCCTCGACCTACCAAGTGGTGTAATTCCACTTCATCCCACCAAAGCCTCGCATCTCCTTCCAGCAGAAAAGTGGCTAAGGTAACTTTCTGCCCCTCCTCAGTCCTGATTGCTATAAGGATATCTTCACCCTTGCGAGCCAATCTTCAGCCTGCGTTTGGCAACCCGCCCCTCCAAACGTAGGTGGATGAAACTCCATAAACCATTTCAATTGCTCATCAGCTGCTTGCTCGTCAATCAGAGCCTTAACACGCTCTTGCCTTGCACCAAGCCGTACTGGCACCACTGCAGGCCTTGCCTGCCCAATAGGTTGTGCATGTAATACAACGAGCACCGTATTAGTAACCAAACGTATGGTCTCTGCCGAGGGAGGAGGTGTTCGCACCTCAGCTGGTGCCGCACTCTCATCAGAACGCTGGGGATCAGACTACCCAGCACCACTCCTCGTCACCTATCAATGTACAAAACACCATTAATGGCCATTCCATAATGGCAAATATACATTGTCGACATGCTCACGCTCCTCACGTGCATGTATTACATTCCTAGTGGACATTCTTGAGTTCAAAAATGTTCTTCCTACCACAAACCTGAGGCTCTGATACCACTTTGTAATGTCACCATTTGTCATATGGAATATAACGGTGGGTCCGGCCGGGGCCCCATGCCATATTTCACAAACAAACGGCGGAATCACGTATGAATATCAAAATCACGTTCTACTCACATCTTAACTCAGAACATTCTAGTGAAAGCATTTTAAGTTGCAAGAACTCAACATAATGAATGTCCACTAAATATATAAACCACACATTTATATATATCACCAGGAATGTATATACATACACAAATGCTCATGGCCTTAAGGACTTACAAGTTTCTCTTTACAATTATGGTTTCATACATCGGCACGCAGGCCGACCACACATGAAATATGAGACTTCGCACGACCTTCAAGGGCTTTTAAGCAGCAAGGATTTCAATCAACTCAATCCAATTTAGCCCGTCAGCACCTACAATTGGACATCCACCCTAAGGGTGGTAAACAAAGCAATGATCAATATATTAAAATGACCCTACCCCTTACCCGGGGTAGTTGTTCCTTCCCTATATGCATCGCAATCACAACATATATCTATATCACAGCAAGTGCTCTCAAGCACAACAACATCACAAGCGCCCACCTCAGCCAGACGCTCCATGCACTCAGGGCACATTTACGGTGTACCGAATCATCCTTGGAACCACCACTGATCAGAGGGTTTTAACTTGTTGGTTATGGGCCCTAGTCAACCACAACACGCGTGCTGGGTACATCCTCATCGATCTCACTCAGAGGTGCTAACCTCACGGCAACCATTGAGCATTCCAGATCGACCCACCACCGTGGTGCAGCAACCCGGGTCTGGCCCGCAACCCCCCATTTACATTGCCACCAATTGACCTCTCACAACACAGGTACAGGTTATCCCCTTCCCTTTGCTCAATTCGTCAATAGCGCAGATATTGACCCGGGTCGGCTTTCCCTTTCCTGATCAGCACACAGCTCTTGCAGAGCCGCTTTTAAGTTCAGCACACACAACACAAGGGCTCATACTGAGATTTTGAAAGTATTCACAATTCACATGCATCCACACAATACACGGAGTCTTCTTCGGTTCACAACATAAACATCACCAATCCAGACTAACCATCCGGATGGGCTTCACACAGCATGCCTATGTCATACTACACATTTCCGGCTCTAGATGCATACTCAACCGGGGATATCAACTATCAACCCACTGGAATCACTTGTGCTTTCCACCGCTTGGTGGAGGATTCCATGCTCATGCATAAAGGAGGACTTGACTTGTCCAAGAAGGAGATCGTTACCCTTGACAATCGCTTTGGAGCCATGAAATTCTAGACGGATTGAAATCACCGCCACGGCCTTGACTCCACGAATCTGAACTTGGCTCTCGATTTGGCACGCTGAAGCTCCTCCGGCAGCCGGATTCCTTCTCCTCCTTCCTTCCTTGCTCTCCTCTCGACCTATCTCTTTTGAAAGATAAGGCCAAGATGAATGGAAGTTTATCCTTCCATTCTGTGCTATATAATAGCAGGGAAAGGCCTGGACCACTAAATCCAAGTTGAAGGAAATGAACAGCCACGATATGCCCAAAAAAGCATTTTCTTGGGCTGACACGGCCTGTGACACGCCCGTGTCACAGGTCGTGTTCCTTAAGCGGTAAAGGAACTGACTCAACCTGGCCAAGACACGGCCATGTGACAAGCCCGTGTCATAGGCCGTGTGCCCTGACACGGCTTTGGACACGCCAGTGTCCATCCCGTGTTCACAGCCCTAGCCGCAAACAGAGAAGGACACGGCCTCTGACACTCCCGTGTCATAGGCCATGTACCCAACCTGACTTGCCTCTCGAGAATCATCGAGTGTATTTCATCGAGTGGAGTTTGTCGACCCAGAGGAGGTCACGGCCTCGGACACACCCGTGTCCTAGGCTGTGTGCCTCACTTAAGACACTCGAGACCCCCTCGAGACCCACTCAAGTTCATAGAGCAAGACACGGCTTGGGACACGCCCGTGTCCCAGGCCATGTTGCCCTGCCTGAACCTAATTTTGGGATTTGTTACATGGTGGAGGGCCGACTTGGCTTGCGGATCAAGAAGTTTAGATCAGACAACGGTGGTGAGCTTGTCTCATCCGAGTTCTCTAAATTCTGCAGGAAGCACATGATCCAGAGTGAGCTTACTTGTGCTCATACTCCACCATAAAATAGAGTAGTGGAGAGGAAGATCCGTCACTTGATGAAAACTTGCAAATGCTGGCTTCATGCAAAGGGCATTCCCAGGTCCTTCTGGGTGGAAGGAATGGCCTGTGCAACATACGTCATCAATCAGATGGCTCTAAGTCCGATCAACATGAAGTCTCTATTGGAAATGATGTTCAAGGAGAAGCTGAGTGTGGAACACCTTCGGATGTTTGGATCAAACTGCTATGTTCATATCCCCGATGCTCAGAGGATCAAGCTTGATGTAAATGTGGGGAAGCTTGTCTTTGTGGGCTATGATGAGCGGAATAAGGGGTGGAAGTGCATGGATCGTGTGACAAGGATGTTCTTTATTTCAAGAGACGTTGTATTTGATGAGCTGACATCGTATGGAGGTGGCACTGTTGAACTGCAGGAGAGTACGGTTGATGAAGGGCAGGAGGAAGCTGTTGAAGATCTTCAGGTGGAGCTGTTTGTGTCACCAGGAGCTCCGGTTGTTTCAAGCTCTAGGGCAGAAGCTTCTGGTTCAGGAAGCAGGGGGAGCGATGCTCCTAGTATGCCCGGGAAAAGAGTTGGTGCTGAAGAAGCAGCGGAGGTGGTGAACAAGGAGCAGCCTCTTCGAAGATCAAAGAGGACCATTAAGCAACCAACTCGGTATTGCAAAGGAAACACGGTGATCTTCGTTACTTGTTTCTTTACAGGCCTCTTGGATGAGCGGGAGCCTTCAAAGTTTGAAAAAGCCACTAGAGTAAAGGAGAGGGTTGATGTCATGGATGAGGAGATGTCTGCCCTCAAGAAGAATGAAACTTGGGACTTGGTGCCCAAGGTAGATGGCGTTACTCCTATTACTTGCAAGTGGGTCTACAAGCTGAAGAAGAAGGCGAATGAAAGCATCGAGCGGTACAAGGCTCACCTTGTAGCTCGGGGGTTTTCGCAACAGTACGACGAGGAC
Organism: Platanthera guangdongensis; assembly: GCA_039583875.1. Taxonomy (NCBI): domain Eukaryota; kingdom Viridiplantae; phylum Streptophyta; class Magnoliopsida; order Asparagales; family Orchidaceae; genus Platanthera; species Platanthera guangdongensis. The sequence continues at coordinate 153,783,954 of CM077150.1, forward strand.
AATGAGGAGATGTTTAGTCTTGTGGCGAAGATGACTTCAGTACGAGTGGTGATATCCTTGGCGGCTTGCCAGGGTTGGAAGATGTGGCAGCTGGACATAAAGAACACTTTTCTTTACGAGGAGATTGACAAGGACATCTTCATGGATCAACCGCCCGGGTACATATCTGAAGAACATCTGGACTACGTCTGTAGGCTCCGAAAAGCGCTTTATGGGCTGAATCAGGCTCCTTGAGCTTGGTATGGGAAGATTGCAGAATACCTCCAGTTTTGCGGCTATCTGGCTTCAAACTCAGACTCGAGTCTCTTCATCAAGAAGAAGGTGGAGCTTCTTGTCCTGGTGCTGTTTTACATGGATGACATGATCATCACGGGGAACTCCAAGGAGGAAGTAGCTTGGCTCAAGGCAGAGCTAGCTATCAGGTTCGAGATGAAGGATCTGGTTAAACTCCACCATTTCCTTGGACTTGAGGTGGAGAGGAAGGAGAGCAGCATACTCGTGTCCCATAAGGGCTATGTGCAACAGATCGTTCAGCGATTCGACATGCAGGAGGGGAAGAGTAGCTCTACTCCATTTGATTCAGGCATTAAATTTTGGCGAGATGAGGGGAGGATTCTTCCGGATCCTTTGTGTGCGAACAAAAACAAGAGACCGAAAAATTAGAGTAACAAAAATTTTTATTATCCAAAAAGGTATCTATTACAAAGGTATAGCCTCCCTTTTATAGAATGAAGGAGATGAGAGAGATTACAAATAATCAATGTGAGACAAAATAATTATAGGTTTAAGCGGATTAACATAAAAAAAAGCCGAACAGGCTGCGTAGTTAGACGAATAGGCTAACCGCCCGGCTACCACAAGAAAGAGAGAACAAGCCACCATAAGAGACCGCCAAACCGCACGGTCTCTAAGCCGCCTGGGACAAACCGTCAGACAGCCCGAATAACCACAACAATAGTCCAGCCATCAAACCGCATGAGAGAAACCGACAGACCGCTCGGTCTCCAAACCGCCAGACCGCCCGGTCTCCATACAACAACACTCCCCCTCATGCTGGAGCATATATGTCGATCATGCCCAGCTTGTCGCAAATGTGAAGAAAGGAGGTGGACACCAGCTTGGTGAAAATATCTGCCAACTCTTTATCGGAGATGACGAATGGAGTACAAAATTGTTTCTTCAAAATATCTTCCCGAATAAAGTGGCAGTCGACTTCAATGTGCTTCATTCTCTCATGGAAGACCGGATATTTGGAGATGTATATAGCTGCCTTGTTGTCACAAAACATAGGTAGAGGATGATTATAGACCTCTCCTAAGTCAAGCATGAGAGCCTGTAACCACTTCAATTCACATGTGGTCGATGCCATACTTCGATATTCTGCTTCGGTGTTGGACCTGGAGACGACAGACTATTTCTTGCTCTTCTAGCTCACAAGATTTCCTCCCACAAAGGTGCAAAATCCCGACGTTGACTTACGATATCCTTTGTCATCAGCATAGCTTGAATCTAAGTATGCTTCAATCTTCAAATGACCATTCTTCTGAAAGAGTAGTCCTTTCCCAGGCGCTGATTTAATATACTCCAATATCCTCATGGCAGACTGTAGATGGCACTCCATAGGAGCCTGCATGAATTGACTAACCTTGCCTACAACATATGCGATGTCGGGTCTGGTCACTGTGAGAAATATAAGTTTGCCAACCAGGCGTCTGTACCTCATAACATCTGGAAGAAGAGGAGAGTCATCCGTCCATGTTTTATCTTCTCTAGTTGCCATGGGGCATCAGGCAGGTTTAGCCCCAGTCAGCCCTGCCACTTTTAGCAAGTCAAGAGCATACTTACATTGGGAGAGGACAATGTAATTGGGCTTCCGAGAGATTTCTATCCCCAGAAAGTATTTTGGAGAGCCCATATCCTTTGTAACCAAGTGTTGACGAAGATGCTTCTTTGTCAACATTAACCCTGCCTGGTCATCTCCAGTGAGAAGAATATCATCCACATATACAACAAGCACTACCAGACCCAAGTAGGTTTTGTGAATAAATAAGGAGTGATCGACAAAACTTCTCGTAAAACCCACGACCGCCACAATCCCGCTGAACTTGTCAAACCATGCTCGAGGGCTTTGCTTGAGACCATAGATAGCCTTCCGTAGCCGGCATACTTGTGTCTCCCCCTGAGCAACATGACCTTGAGGTTGCTCCATATAGACATCCTCTTGAAGTTCTCCATATAGAAAAACATTCTTAACATCCAGTTGAGAAATGGGCCAATCTCGGTTGACAGCTATAGAGAGCAGGACTCTGATAGTGCTGAGATGAGCAACTGGAGAGAAGGTGTCAAAATAATCAACCCCATATGTCTGGGTAAAGCCTTTGGAAACAAGATGGGCCTTGTAACGATCCACACCGCCGTCAGGGCGAAACTTCACCATATAGACCCAGTGACAGCCAACGACATCTGTGCCGAAGGGAGGAGGACAGAGGGTCCATGTACCCCGTTCAGTGCGAGTAGAAATCTCCTCATCCATGGCATCACTCCAATGAGGAATAGTAAGGTCATCCTGGTAGGAACGGGGGTGGCAGTGGCCAAGGTAGCCAGTGCAAAAGCCCTGCGAGAAGGGGTAAGATGATAATAGGAAACAACAGTAGCAAGAGGGTGTTGGTTACATGCCCGAACACCTTTGTGAAGAGCAATGAGGACATCCAGGTCAGCGTGTTCCTCAGTATTCGGAGAATCTGTGGTGGAGAGAGATGGCCCGGGAGTAGAGAGAGACGGCTACAGAGTGGAGGGAGATATCGCGGGAAGTGGACACGGCGGAGGAGAGGGTGGAGATGGTGGAGGTAGCGGAACGTCAGTAGGTAGAGAGGGAACAAATGGGTTGGTATGAGAAGTAGGATCATCAGGAGTAGAGGAGGAGGCAGGAGAGAAGTAAGAAGCATTTTCAAAGATGTTGACATCCGCAGAGACAAACTGCTTGCAGGTAACGGGGTCAAACCAACAATAACCTTTCTGAGTGGTAGAGTACCTCAGAAAGACACATTTAGTGGCCCGTGTTGAGAGTTTGTCACAGGTGGAAGCGGGAGAGTGCACAAAGGCTGTGCACCTAAAGATGTGCAGAGTTAGAGGAAACAGATTCTTGTTCGGATAAAGAATGGAGAATGGAGTGACACCGTGGAGAACTGTGGAGGGAATTTGATTGATGAGATAACAGGAGAGGAGGATAGCATAGCCCCAATAGGAGCGAAGAACCTGCATCTGTGTCATCAGAGTGCGAGCAACATCGAGGAGGTGATGGTTTTTGCATTCCGCCATCCCATTTTGCTGTAAGGTGTAGACACAGCTAGTTTGATGAATAACACCATGATGCATACATAAAGAAGAGAAATCATGGCTAAGATATTCCTTAGCATTGTCAGAATGAAAGAGTTTAATAGATGTATCAAACTGAGTATTAATCATATAATAAAATTATGTCTAGAAAGAGAACAGTTCAGAGCGATCCTTTAGAAGATAAACTACGTACACCTATAGAAATCATCAATAAATGTGACAAAATATGAACTACCCCGACCGATGGTGAGGGTAGGAGCAGGCCCCCATACTTCACAGTGAATGAGGTCGAACAGACGGGAAAAGCCACGACTTTGCATTGGTGGGAAGGAGCGATGATGTTTGCCAAGTTGGCATGCATCACAGTTGAGAGGTGGATGATGCAGAGGGAGGTGGTATAGAAGCTGGCGAAGAAGCCGGGGAGGAGCATGACCGAGGCGAAGATACCATTGGAGAAGATCTGTAGAGGAGGAGGAGAAGGCAGATAGAGCAGAAACGTTTTCGAGGAAGTAGAGGCCGCCGCTCTCAGTCCCAGTATCAATTGTCTGTTGGGAGTCCGGATCCTGAAAAGAACATGAAGTAGGAGTGAATGTGACAGAACACCGTAGTTTCTTGCATAGAGAAGTAACCGATAATAAATTGCAAGGGAACTTGGGCACATAGAGGGTATCTGCCAGGCGAAGAGACAGAGTGACTTGAACCACTCCCATCTCATTGACCTCTGAGGAAGAGCCATTCGCAACAAAGACCGGGGCAACCGATCATGTGTTTATAGAAGAGAAAAACACTGAGGATTGCCTGTCATATGATTGGTAGCACCAGAGTCAATCAACCATCTACCTTGAGTAACAGCATGGGCACTACCGAAATATGTGAACACCGAGGCAGACTGCATGGAGGAGGTGGAGGCCATAGAAGAGAGACCGCGCGATCAAACAGCAAACCGAGTGAGAACAGCAGGAAGCGGAGAAAAAGAAGGTCGCAACGACAAGGGCATAACACCAAGCCGGGCGACCAACAAGCAGGACGTACGGCTAGGAAGGCCGCAGCCAAGAAGAGAGCAAGGCAGAGGGAAAGAAGTTGCACGGCTAGAGAGAAGGCCGCATGAACAGGAGAGAGAGAGAAGACCATACGAACTGGCAGGTGTTTGCGAGAAAGGAAAACAAGTAGTGCATACAGAGCATAGATCGCACGAGCAGAAACTAGCCGCGCGAATAAAGGGAGATCGCAGGGAGAGAAGAGGTAGAGCAACCACAAAAATAGGTCGCGGAGAAAAAGAAGAGATAGGCCGCACAAAGGAGAACAGGTCGCGGTGACTTAGGAACAGGTCGCAGAGACTTTGGAACAGGTCGCAGCGACTTAGGAACAGGTCGCGACGACTAGAGAGCGGGAGCAGCTAGAAAAGGAGGGGCAGAGAGGACGCCCACACAAGGGAAGAAGAAACTACGCGACCAGGGCGTGACAAGAGAAGAAACAGATCGCGAGAACAGGTCGCTAGTAGAGGAACAAGCCGTGCGGACAGGTCGCGCGGACAGAGAGGTCTCAAAAAATTCAGGAGGAAAATATCGAGTGCTCTGATACCATGTGCGAACAGAAAAAAAGAGACCGAAAAATTGGAGTAACAAAAAATTTTATTTTCCAAAAAAATATCTATTACAGAGGTATGACCTCCTTTTTATAGAATGGAGGAGATGTGAGAGATTACAATTAAGCAATGTGAGACTAAATAATTACAGGTGTAAGCGGTTTAACATAAAACAAGTCGAACAGGCCGTACGGTTAGACAAATAGGCTAACCGCCCGGCTACCATAAGAAAGAGAGAAAAAGCCGCCATAGGAGACCGCCAGACAGCCCAGTCTCTGATTTGCTTGGGACAAACTGTCAGACCGCCTAAATAACCACAGCAACAATCAAGCCATCAAACCACAGGAGAGAAACAGACAGACTTCTCGGTCTCCAAACTGCCAGAATCAGGCCGCCAGACCGCCCGGTCTCCATACAACAACACTTTGGTGTTTCGGGCTATTATTGGGAGTCTTATTTACCTAACGATTACAAGGCCAGACATTGCTTACGTGGTTGGCGAAGTAAGTCGGTATATGGCGGAACCCAGGAAGTCTCATCTGATGGCGGCTAGGAATATCTTGAAGTACGTGAAGGACACTTCTAACATGGGTCTCCTGTATAGGAGAGGCACAGAGTTTTTTCTTCAAAGATACAAAGATGCTGATTACGGGGGAGATTCAGATGACCGGAAGTCAACATCCGGTTACGTCTTCACTTGTGGATCAAGGAGTATTTCTTGGCACAGCAAGAAGCAAGACTCAGTATCCGTCTTTACTACGAAAGCAGAATACAAGGCCTCAGACTTGGTAGCTCGGGAAGCCAACTGCTTAAGAGATTAGTAGAGGACGTCTATGAAGAAGTGTGCGGTCCTACTCTATTGAGCGGTGACAATGAGAGTGCCTTGAAGCTGGTGAATAATCCAGTTTGTCACTCTTAGACGAAGCACATAGAGATTGAGCACCACTTCATACGGGAGAAGGTGTTGGAGGGATCTCTGATGGTGGAGCATGTGCGGAGTGAGGACAATGTCGCGGACATTTTCACCAAGCTGTTGTCAAAGGTGCCATTTACACGTTTAAGAGGACTGCTGGGCTTGATTACCACTTCTCACTTCAAGTGGGAGTGTTGAAGATTATGAAGTGAAAGTGGTTGATTGAGCAGACCGCGCGGACTGGGCGGTCTGAGTTTGCAGCCTAGGTGGACTGACAGTGCGACCTGGGTGGTCAGTGGCCAGGGTAGACTTATCTGCTTGGGTGTCTATTGGAGCGGCCTGGGCAGTCTGTCTTTGGCGATCTGGTGGCGGTGCCCAGCTCGGCCTGTGGTTTTGTAGATATCTTGTTCATGGAGTAACCTGGAGGATTGGCAATGAGTCCGCGGGTTGTGGCGGACTCAGTTAGAGTCCGCATAGTCTGCTGTTGCGGATAGGGTGGAGGTTGTGAGATCGACATTTGTTCTTGCCTTGATCTCTTGTGATGCGGCGGGTGATAGCCGTTTTCATGTTGGCGGACTATTTTTTGGGTCTTACGGTCTGGCTTAGTGTCCGCCGTGCTTGCACCAGTTATTTGGTGAGATGCTGGACTTGGTCATACTTTGTGACAAGTGCAGGGTGTCCGCAGAGTTCGCTGTTGACCGGGCGATCTGCCTGTTAGTCGTGGACTCGTGTGGCGGGCTGAAGCCGTGTTCGTGAGTTGTGCAGACTGGTGCCATGTCCACGCATAACTTACGGACTGATGCAGTATGTGGCTGTGGTTGTGTCCGGGGGCTGTGCAGTGTGGCAGACTGGCGTGGTGTTTGCGAGCTGGGCGGGCTAATGCCTTATCCGCATGTAGCGTGTGAACTATCGCAGTGATTGTGATGTTGCTGTGTCCGCATACTGCAATGGGTGCAGACTGGCACGGTGTTCGCCTGGTGGCGAGCAGTCTTCTTGACTTGGCACCTGGCGAGTTGACTGAAGTCCGGCCTAGTCCTTGCGGAGTCGGCGGACTGGTTGTGTTAGCTGAGAGTTAGGGTGGTGACTCTATTCACTTGGGCGGTGACCACACTCCTCACTCCGCCTATGAATAGAACCCCCCGACACTTCTACAGTAACTGAGTGAACAGTAAGTTGAGCGCAGATCAATTGTTACGGACTCAGTTTTTCAGGTCGCGCGGTATGAGAAATATTAACCGGTTGCTGTTTGCAGGTTGTGCGGCTAGCACTGTGAAGCCAGGGGTCTTGTTCTGATCAAGGTCAGGAAGTAGTGAAGCTTGCAGTTTACAATCAGCAGTTGTATCAGGTCGCATTTGGCGGCCAACCAGTCTTCTCTCTATCAATTGAAGTCTATGTTCAATAACCAGGTCACCGGTCTCGGCAAACTTGGTGGTCTGTTCATTCAGTTCGGCGGCGGCTTGTAGAGCGGGCATCAGCAGAATAACGTGTTGTCCGCGGTTTGTGCTGACTCCATAGATCAGTGAAAGCAGCAGCGGCTTGGCGGTCTCGGTGAACTTGGCGGACTCAGTGGTCTCCGAGGCAGTCCTCCCGGCTTGAAGAATACTTTTGCTTGTTTACCTTTTTTGTACTTGGCAAAATCATGTCTCGCCATGTATACCTGGCCCTGTAAAGATTGATAGTTGATTAATGCAAGATCTGTGTTTGCTCTTTATTATTACTGATATATAGCTCAATTTATGGTTGGAGTGTTCCTGCGCCTAGTTCTCGCTTTCCTCTTGATCATGTGATCAGCTTGATAGTTTTGGAAGTGTTTGCTTGATACCAGAACTACCAGTTGATCAGCTTGAGAAATTTCAACAAGGAGTACTTGAGAGATCACTGAGAACTGCTGACCAGAACAGCTAAGTACAATTCGCCGAGTACTCAGGGGAATTTGTCGAGTACTTACGTGAGTACTCGTGGAATTCGTTGAGTCCTTTCGAGAAGTTAACTGAGCTCCATAGAAAGTTGGTGTTAGCCGGTTCTAAGTATAATTCATCAAGATGACAAGTAAATTTGTCGAGTACTCTCGAGATCTTTCAGATAATTAGTCGAAAGATCTCGTGTAGTCTCAAATTCTCGCACAAGTTCCTTCCAAGTCATTTCGACTAGTTTGGCGAGTTGTCTGGAGAGTACACGTGATGTCTTGACGAATTGGACTTAAGTAAATTTTGTTTCAGCATCCTTCTTATTTTCTTGACTTTCCAAAATTAGAGTTCCCGCCATGTACAGTCTGCGTGGACGGTAGAGCTTAGTTATATATCAAGCTGTTAGTGAGCACTTGTCTATAAATAGTCTTGGATTATTTCAGAAAACCTCGAATTGCAATTCAAATCAAAAATCTAATTGTGCTTTTATTGTCAAAAATGATTGGGATTTCAAATCAAGTTTCACGAAGAACTTTGTTGCCGACAACACTCCCGATCTGCGATTCATCTTGGAAAGAAAGGACTCGATCGATCTAAAGATTTCAGATTTACATTCGTTTAAAGATCAATTGTTTCTCCGATCCGATCCGTGCAGTAATTCTTCTTCTTCTTCTTCAATAATTCAGTCAAAACTTTCAAGCAACGAAGTAGAACTATTTCAGATTTGAGAAAAGGAGTTCTCTTTTCAAACAAGATTTTTCTTATTGCTTTGTGGGATGTTTGTTCTTTTGAGTTTCTATTATAGATCCTTGTTGAAGGATCTAGTGTAGGAGAAGTTTTTCTCCGAGTTTGTAGGAGTGAAAGACTCCGAGTTGTAAGTTATTATTAATCTAAGTTTTTGTGAAGTAGTCGAGTCTAGGCCGAAGTACTAGACAGGCAAGGAGGGACAGTGGACGTACTCAGTTTGGGGAACCACTATATATCCTTGTGTCTGTGTTGTGCTTATTCTTCTATTTTGTGCGCTTTATTTTTACTCAAATTTTTATTTCCCTAAAAGCCACAAGATTCACCTATTCAACCCCCCTCTAAGTGATTTAGGTTGACAACTAGAAACTTTTAATTGGTATCAATGCGAGGTTATTCGTTAAAAGGTTAACACCTTGAACAGATCTTAATCTAGTTATTAAAAGAGAAATGGACAGGAGCAAAGATTTGTCCTTGATAAAGTTACAGGTGTGCACCAAGAAGAATTTCCCCATATGGATGGAAGGGTAAAATTATTCATGAAAGCTTTTGACCCTAAAACCTTCACCATTGTTGAAGAAGGCCCACATGTTCCCATGACTCCATCGACCATTGATCCAAATCTGATGGTTCCTAAAAGGATAATGGATTTGAACAAAGATGAGATAACACTCGTTACTCTGGATAAGAAGGCAAAAAACATTATTGTCAGAGCAATGGGTGATTCTATATTGCAAAACTTAATCCACTATAAGTCTGCAAATGAGATATGGTAATCTCTAATTGTTCTCATGGAAGGAACAAAATAAGTAAGAGATGGCCATAGATCTCTGCTAATCCGGAATATGAAGCCTTCAAGAAAGACAAGTGGGATACTATTGCTGACTACTATGAGAAGTTTTTCAAGATCTTCAATGGCCTAAGAAATTTTGGTCAAGAGTTTACCAATGATGAGCTTAATGACAAATTCCTGAGATCCCTAACAAAAGAATGGGATACCAAGATAGTTGCTATTAGGGAATTTGGTAAAATGGCTACAATGGAGCCACAGATCTTGTTCGGGAAGCTGCTATCCCATGAGCTGAAACTCAATATCAGAAAGGAAGAAGAAAAGGGAAGCAAGACGCGAGTCAGAGATAGATCTGTAGCACTAAAGATTGAATGGACAAGAAAAGGGAGGGTTGTATCACCAGCAAGGACACATGCCTCAGTTGAATATGAAGATTCAGAGTCGAGCTCCTCTAGTTTTAAAATATTAGATGGAGAGTTCTCCTTACTCTATATACAATTTAAGAGGTTGCTCAGCAATAGGAGGTAAATAAAGAATCAGCCCACCTCATCTGATAATAAAAGATCACAACGTGATGGTGATCATCACAAGAGAAGCTTCAACAACAATGACAGGAAAAAGTCTAAATAGAACAAATACATTTATTTTGATATTATTTATTAATATTGCAATAAGCCTGGACATATGATCACTAACTATCCTCATAAGAAGATGGAAGGGTCAAAGGAAGAAGAAAAGAGATCCTTCAAAGGAAAGAAGAAGAAGAAAAAGTGTCATCGCGAAGAATTCAAACACTCTCAGCGATAGTGACTCAAATGAGCCTTAATCAGATGAAGAAGCCTACTTTGGGCTTATGACACACTCAGAAGAGGATACCATTGACTCCCAATATATTTGGAAGGTAAATTCTCACACATCCCTTGTTGAATTTTCCCGGACCTTCGAGTGAGCATGGGTTATCTCAACTTAAGTTAGTCACAACCGGAAACACATGCAACAATAAGAGTCTTTATTGAATAACAACAATCTTCTTTACAAGATGAGACATACATGGCGAGACATGCTTCACCAAAACAAACACAGGGATAGCAGAGATAATTACAAAGACAAGTCAATACAAGCCGCGCGGACTCAAACACCAAGCCGTCGGTCTACTGCTGTTGAGTCCGCTTAATCCGCCAGGTCGCCAGACTGTAACCCAAGCCGCACAGACTGCCCGTTATTCCAATGCTAAGCTCTAGCCATCGATCTGCAAGCCGCATAACCGCGAGGTCGCCTAGCCGTCAGACCGCACAAGCTACGATGCCGAATAGAATAGTCCGCCTGAAGTAGGCGACTTATTGAACCCCGAACCAAGTTGCCAAAGAGAAGACCGTCTGGTCGATGTCCGCGGCCTGCTGTTTACCGCCTGTTGCTTAACCGTAGAGTCCGCACTGTCCCTGACTGCAATCAGAGCCAAGTCCTGGCTTTAAAGCGCTATCCGCACAACCTACACAACACAAACCGGTCAACTCTATCAAATCGCGCGGACACCAAAAGTCAGTCCGCAACAACTGAACGCAGGCTCACTTACTATTCATTCGCTCTCTTAGGTTCTCTCATTCCTGATGTAACATGGGTCCTATTTATAGGCACGATGAGGAGTGTGGTCACCTCCATCGCCGATAGGATCACCGCCACATCCTGCAGGAAGAACAAGTGTATCCGCAAAGCCCGCGGATACACACCAGTCCGCCGCTACATGTGTAGGTTAGCCAGTCTGCCATAGCTTTACCAAGGCCGGACACATCGCCTGTCCGCCTTGTCACCAAAGGCCAAGCCCACGCCAATGCTTTACTAAGGCCGGACAGCAACACCAGTCCTCCTTGTCGCCAAAGGACAAGCCAACGCCAATACTTTACCAAGGCCGGACAACAACACTAGTCTGCCTTGTCGTCAAAGGCCAAGCCAAGACCACCAGAGCCGGACTCTGCAATAGCTGTCCGCCAATCTGCAGACAGAGCTCCAGTCTACTTATTCCGAGCCCACAGTCGCCACCAAGGCAACTATCGGACTCAGCGGACATAGCTCCAGTCTGCATATACTGTGGATACCTCCAGCCCGCAATGCCCGCTGACTGCTCTAGTCTACATATCCCACATACTGCTCCAATTCGCATATCCCGTAGACTGCTCCAGTCCGCATATCGTAAGTCCACAGCCACACCAGCAAGGTAGCTGTCGAACCCAGCGGACCCAGCTCCAGTCTGCACACAGTTGCGGACGCAATCTCCAGTCCGCTTATAGCAAAACTCGCAACCAAGGCACACATCACTTCTGCCGAGCATGGTGGACTGAGAAGCAGTCCTTGTAACGCCCCCGGTTTTTCTGTGTTTTGTTTGATTGTGGATTGGCGTTATGATGACGTTTTCCGGCCCTTCGCCGTTGTAGAGCGCGGTCCTAGCTCTGTAGGTTCCTTGTGTAGCCTGGTTGTAGCCAGTTGGCAAGTTTCCCCAGCTAGCCGGAGTCTGTTTTGGTGACTCGGTTGGGCCTCTTAGGGAAATGCTTGCGTTTTGGCTTCGGGAGGTGTTAGCCCGAGTGTTCGATCGTCGGATGTTGTTTTCGACCTCGCCGTTGTTTTCGTGGCTTGGTTGTTTAGCTACGGTGCGAGTTTTGGTCGAAATCCGAGATCGTTTTCCTTCGCGTCGTTTCGGCGTTGTTTTGTTAGCTGCAGGTTTGTTATGTTTGCTGTGCTGTGCGTGGCCTGTTGTGCCTGAGCTTGTAGGCTGGTGCCTTGTATCTTGTTTGCTAGGTGTTAGCAGGTTTCTTTTCTGTGTAAGTTTGGGTGACACGGCCTGGGTCACGCCCGTGACCCAGGGCGTGTCGTGCTCGGGTAGAGCTCCCGTTTCTCCAGTCGACGAATTTTTGGTCGACAGGGTTTTTTGTTGGAACACGGCCGTGACACGGGCGTGTCACGGGCGTGTCCTCCTTCGATTCGTCGAGCTGCGCTCGATGGTCGTCAGGCGGTGTTTAGTGAGAATACGGCCCTGTCACGGGCGTGTCGTGTAGAACACGGGCGTGACCTTGGGGCGTGTCTCTCTGTTCGACGATCGGCGCTCCACGATCGTCGGGCGGTGTTCGAGTTGGTACACGGCCTGTGACACGGGCGTGTCACAGGGCGTGTCCCTTGCTTCGTCGAGCGGAGATCGACTTTCGTCGAGTGGGTAGGTGCGTGAGTACACGCCCCGTGACACGGGCGTGTCGGGCCGTGTCACGGGCGTGTCTGGGGGGCGTGTCCCGTGTTTTCGTCGAGTAGAGATCGACGTTCGTCGAGTGTGTGAGTACACGCCCCGTGACACGGGCGTGTCGGGCCGTGTCACGGGCGTGTCGTGGGCGTGTTCCGTACTTTTTCCTGAAATCGTCTTTTGTTGCCGTGAATTGTTTTTCCTCCTCATTTTTTTTCATCGTTCCCGAGTCTGAAGAGATTCCAGCGGAAGGGTTTTGAGAGGAGGCGGTGGTTGTTTTGGCCGGCGATTTCGGGAGGGTTAGAGCCCGTTTTTCTCGTGTGATAGCGGATTCGGTTTGCTCTCGGCTAGATCTTCCCTTTCATGTAAGTTTTTCTTGATTTAGGGTTCGATTCCAGAAATTTCTAGATATCTGATTTCTTTCTTCCCTCAAGTTTCAGCTTTGATCTTCTTGGTGGTCGATCTTGCCGCCGGAGCCAAGCCGTGGCGCGGCTGTTGCTTGTTTTTCAAAGAGGTAGAGGCAAGTGGCCCCTTGCCCTTGCCAAATTTATTTCTAACCCATGATCTTTTTTTTTATTTTATTTCTTGTGCATAAGCTCTGTTCTCCTTGTTTTTCCTCCCTAGGGCAGCAGGTTAAGTTATTTCATCAAGCTTCTAATCAAGTGCTGATCCTTAATTTTCTTTTCTGGAATTTTAATCATGTTCTCTTTTGTCGGAGGTTTGGTGTTCTGTGGGTAGCTAGAGTTAGGGTGAGGCTGCGGTAGAGGTGGTTCAGGTTCGGTTGCGATAGTCCCGAGTAGTTAGGACGGAACGGAGGGTTGGGATTAAATTTCCAACTCTCTGCTTGCTCGCAATGAGAGAGCTTAGGCTGCAATTTTTAACGAGACTTACGTTTACCCTAAGTGGAAAGCGCTGACAGCGTCGAGTGAGCCGAGCTCACTCAACGCCGTCACCTAGCTTAGGTCTTGCGGCTAAGTATTCTTAGGCGTCAGGTGAGTGGAGTTTACTCAACGCTGCGTCGAGTGGGCTCGACATTTCTGTCTTGAGTTCTTGTGTACCTTAGGATTGTTAGTGTGACTTTTCCCTTCCTTTAGGGGGTGGTATTGGGTGTTCGGCAAATTTTTGCTTGCCGACTCTTGGGTTGTGGCAGGTGGTGCATGTTTAGTGGCCTCTAAGAGGGGTGGATTTTGATGTGGATAGCTGTGGCCACGACCTGTTTGCCCTGGTTTGGGTTGGTGTGGGACCCTAAAGCTGCCACTGGCGACCCCTTAGCGCTTTTTGGATCTGATTCTGGTTATGTATTCAGATCCATGTTTTTTTTGACCACTGCCACTTACCCACGTATTAGGAATGTTAGACTCTTTTGTGGAGCATGTTGCTTTTGTTGCTCTCACTTGGTGTGCTTTGCTGTGCTTTAGACAGTGCTCTTTTCTTACTGTCATGCTCTTTCTTTTGCTTATAGCAGCTTGTTGTCGGGGTGGTAAACCCTTCTTTTTGCTCTTAACTCTAATGCTTTATTTACACTTTTGATTATTTCCTTGCTGAGGTGTTCTTTTCTTGAATGCCTCAGGTCCAGGTTGCAGCCGGTTCAGCGGCTAGTTCTTTTGGAGGGGCTGGTTTGTGGCCTCTGGGGTAGCTAAGACAGCTGATCTCGATTTTGTGAGGTAGTTCTTTACTTTTCTGTATAGACATACATACTCACCAGTGGGTTCGTGTCAGGTTGTTGGCGCCCACTGGTGGCTTCTTGCGATGCTGGGTATGAACTTAAACTGCTGTTTTTGCCTTTTAGTGGTTGTTTACTTGCTTCTGGGAATGATTTTTGCTAGGTTGCATGTTAGATATTTTAAATCCTAAAAGCATTATTATATGTATATCATGCATAGCATAATTATAAAACAAAGACACTATATTTCCTTAGCGTAAAAAGATTACCTTTTTATATCTATTATATTCACTTTAGAGTTGTGCATACCATGAGTTGTCCCTCGGGGACACTTATGCTCACTAGGGTGTCAACTTAATCGAACCAAACTATTTTCTGCTGCGTATACTTATACTTTTAACTGTGGACTAGCTGATCCACCGTGCCGAGGGATACGGCCTTTCAACATAACTGCTTTTCTTTCATAATTAATCAACGTTTTTCCCTAAATCTGAGGTCTGGAGTTTTGCCTGAGCGCGTGCAGTTATCCCCTGCACGGCGTGGCATCACGACACGTGTTTTTCTCTTGCTCTGATACGATTTTATCGTTGAGAAAATGCGGGTTGTGACAGTTGGTATCAGAGGGAGGTTGCTTGACAAATGGTCGGGCAACCTTTTCCTCGTTTGCATTAGTGGTTAGCGTCATACCATACACACACCGATATGTCATCAGCACGTCTTGGCTAAAGCACGAACACTACACTCATAAGCATAAAGAAGTATACGGGGCATATTATGTAGTATGGGATGCATAATATGTGTTTGTATATGGATCCACCATAGGAGGCAACATGTGAGGGTTATGTAGTATGGGATGCATAACCTCACCACATGGATGCGGCTAGCACGTTATCTTTTTTCGTTGCATGGGAATGTTATGTAGTATGGGATGCATAACATTTTCATGTGTACGCCGCCCATGGCATGCATTAAGGCCTTTTTTTTAGAATGCATAGCACATCATGCATAACATAACATTCATAAGCACAACGTGTTAAGCTAAAGATTTGCAAGATGACATATGTACACACATGGTTTTGAGTCAAAACGAATACAAATACATGCATTCATGGTTTAGGCACATGAGTTAGTATGATGGTGGTGAACCATCTTAGGTTAAGCATAACATCATCATGATAAAACAACTCCCAGAGCAAGTTTTGCAGTTGAAGTTCATATTTAAGTGTGTTTGTCTGTACCGGGTAGTTTCGTTCTAGCTGTTGGGCTAAGTTTCGTCTAAAGCTTGTGCGATTATAGGATGGCGAGACGTCCTGCAACGAGGTCGACCCCCCAATCCGAGGGTGAGACGTCAGGAGCGCAGAGCGAGGCGTTGGTAGAAAACCTGCGGCAGAGTAATGAGACCCTATCGAGACAGGTGGTGGCTATGTAGGCTCAGATTCAGTCCCTGGTGGCCGTGGTGGCGGGACAGGCCCCGAGAGTTCCGGACCCCGCTGAGGGGGTAGCTGTTCCTGCCCCTCCTGCTCCTCCCGTGCCTTTGGTTGTGGTGCCCCCGGAGATGGCGTTTATATCCCAGTTTCAGCGACTGAGACCCCCTACTTATGATGGGCAAGCAGATTTCATGATTTTGGATGACTGGCTGATTACTATTGAGGAGATGTTCTCTTATTCGGGGATTTCGGATGATCAGAGAGTGATGCTCGCTGCCTACCAGCTCAAGGGCTTAGCAAAGAATTGGTGGTTGAGGGAGAAAGAGAGCTTGGTGGCAGGATGCTCTTGGGAGTCATTTAAAGGGATGCTGTTGAGTAAGTTTTTGCCTTCAGTCGAAAGGGACCGACTGATGAATGACTTTCTCCATTTGAAGCAGAGGAAACTCACCGTCAGTGAGTATGAGATTGAGTTCAGTAAGTTGAGTCGGTTTGCTCCTGGTCTGGTGAGTGTTGAAGCAGACCGAGTTAAGCGATTTCTGGGTGGACTAAGAAGCGACATTCAGCAGTTAGCGAATGCCTATGGTGCAGTCAGTTATGCCAGCGTGGTCGAAGCTGCCTTGAGGGTTGAGGCCATTGAGAATGCCAAGAATAGAGGTCAGCAGTTGTGGAAGGATAAGCGAAAGTCCGGTGGAGGGAAGAGCCCTCAGGAACCCGATGCGGTCTCGAGAAAGAGGAGCAAAGAGGTTTGTAGTTTCTGTGGCCGACGAGGCCACCCCTTTGAGAAGTGTTTCAAAAGGTTTGGAGCGCAGAAGAAGGATCAGGTACACGCAATTCAGGGTGCTCCCAGAGGAGACTTGGTGTGTGCCTTGTGTGGAAGGAAGGGGCATAAGGCTGCCCGTTGCTGGTCGAGAGATAAAGTCTGTTTTCAGTGTGGGCAGAAGGGTCATCTCAAGACAAAGTGCCCACAGTCCCAGCCTATTCTGCAGCCAGTACCCCTCCAGGCTTTGCCACCGCCTCAGCAATTGGATAGAGGAAAGGGGAAGCAGAATGTGCTTTCGGCAGACGAAGCGCAGACTTCGACCCAGGTTATCTCAGGTTTGATTTCTCCTCAGTCGTTTCGTTATGCTCCCTTTATGGTTGTGGTTTTCGTTTTAGCATTTGTTTCCTTAGATGCTTGCGCTATTTGTAGGACGATTTAAGGTAAAGAACCGCTGGGCGCGCGTTCTCTTCGATTCAGGCGCTACCCACTCGTTTGTGGCTAGAGCCTTCGTGGAGCGGTTCAGTTTGGGCCTAGATCGTGTTGGTGGTGCCTTTTGCGTTAAGTTCCCCTCCGGTGACTCTGTGGTTTCAGACCTAGGTGTCCTTGATTGTCCGATTTTGTTGGGGGATTTTCTAGCCAAGGCAGATCTGAAGGTGATTGACCTGGAGGACTTCGATGTTATCTTGGGCATGGACTGGTTGTCAAGGTACGATGCTGTGATCCAGTGCAAGGGTAAGCGCTTGGACTTCGTCAAGGACAACGGTCAGCCAGGGAGCGTTTATGGGTATTCTCTCCAGGAGTCTCCAGTCATTTCTGCGGTGCGTGCTCGGAAGTTGCTTGATTCTGGTTGTTCTGCCTGTGTGGTCTCTCTGGTCGGGGCTGTTGTTAGAGTGCCGTGTTTGCAAGAGATCCCTGTGGTGTGTTACTTCTCCGATGTGTTTCCTGATGATCTTCCCGGTCTTCCACCCGATCGAGATGTCGAGTTTGCTATAGATTTGGAGCCAGGCACGCGCCCTATTGCCAAGGCGCCGTACCGGATGGCCCCGCAAGAGCTGGAAGAGCTGCGAATTCAGCTGGATGAGATGTTGGCAAAAGGGTTCATTAGGCCGAGTTCTTCACCCTGGGGTGCTCCAGTGCTGTTCGTTAAAAAGAAGGATGGGTCGATGAGGCTATGCATCGACTATAGAGAACTGAACAAGGTTACTATTAAGAACAGGTACCCTTTGCCTCGGATTGATGATCTATTTGACCAACTACGTGGTAGTGCCGTGTTTTCCAAGATAGATCTTCGTTCGGGCTATCACCAGTTGAGGATTCGGGAGTCAGATGTTCCGCGGACGGCGTTCTGCTCTCGTCATGTGCATTTTGAGTTTTTAGTTATGTCATTTGGTTTGACTAATGCGCCCTCAGCTTTTATGGATCTGATGAACAGAATTTTCAAGGACTTCCTGGATAAGTTTGTGATTGTCTTTATAGATGACGTTTTGGTATATTCTAAGAATGCGGAGTAGCATGATCGGCATTTGCGTCTGGTCTTGGCGACTCTGAGAGACCATAAGCTATACGCCAAGCTGAGCAAATGCAAATTTTGGTTACCTCAAGTCTCTTTTCTCGGCCACGTGGTGAATAAGGAGGGAATATCAGTGGACCCAGAAAAGATCGCTGCTGTTATGGAATGGGCGAGGCCTGTTACTCCCAAAGAGATCAGAAGCTTCTTGGGCTTGGCTGGATATTATAGGAGATTTGTAGAGGGATTCTCTACTTTGTCTGCGCCGTTGACCAGGTTGACGCAGAAGAATGCAACCTTCATATGGGATGGCAAGTGTGAGGAGGCTTTTGAGGAATTAAAAAGAAGGTTATGTTCAGCTCCAGTTTTGTCTTTGCCTACTGAAGATAGTGAGTATGATATATATGTGGACGCATCGCACGTCGGACTGTGGCTGCGTTTTGATGCAGGGCGGGAAGGTGATTGCGTACGGGTCGAGGCAGCTAAAGACTCATGAGAGGAATTACCCTACGCATGACCTGGAGTTTGCAGCTGTGATCTATGCGTTGAAATTGTGGAGGCATTTGCTGTATGGCGCGCAGTGCAAGATTTTCACGGATCATAAGAGTTTGAAATATGTCTTCACGCAGAAAGAGTTGAATCTGCGCCAGCGGCGGTGGTTGGAGTACGTGGCCGACTATGATGTTGAAATCCAGTATCATCCGGGTAAGGCGAATGTGGTGGCCAATGCCCTAAGTCGGAAGTCAGGAAAGATTTTCAACCTCTCCACCGAGCGTCTTGTGGAAGAGTTTCTTTTGATGGACATTTCTGTGGGAAGCTGCGATTCGCAGAGTAGCTTGGCAGTGGCAGAACCTTCGTGGATTGCGCTTACGCGACTGCATCAGAAAGATGATCCCGATCTTTTGCATTTGTACCTTCGAGCTGAGAAAGGTGAATTACCAGATTTCTCTATAGATGATGCGGGTACCTTGAAGTATCGTGGCAGGTTTTGCATTCCCGCAGTTGGAGATATCCGGAATATGGTGTGCAGAGAAGCCCACGGATCTAGTGTTGTCTACCATCCAGGGTCTACCAAAATGTATCATGATTTAAAGCAGATTGCTTGGTGGTATGGGATGAAGAAGGACGTAGCCAGATTTGTTTCTGAATGCTTCACTTGCAGGCGTGTGAAGGCCGACCATGGGAGGCCTGGTGGCAAGCTAACCCCCTTAGAGATTCCGATGTGGAAGTGGGAGAGTATCTCGATGGATTTCATCACAGGCTTACCGAGATCTCCTAAAGGGCATGATTCGGTTTGGGTGATCGTAGACAGATTGACGAAGAGTGCTCACTTCGTACCATTTAAGATCGATTATCCGATGAGGAAGATAGCCGAGCTGTATTTGGATGAGGTTATTAGATTGCATGGTGTACCCGTGAGTATCATATCGGATCGAGACTCCAGGTTTACGTCTCGTTTTTGGAAGAGCCTTCAAGAAGGGTTGGGTACAGATTTGAGTTATTCCACAGCCTATCATCCCCAGACCAATGGTCAGACGGAGCGAGTAAATCAGATTGTGGAAGATATGATCCGATGCTATGTTCTGGAGCACGGAGGAGCGTGGGATGAGCGCTTGCGGCTTATGGAATTTGCGTATAACAACAGTTATCAAGAAAGCTTGCAAATGGCTCCTTTCGAAGCTTTGTATGGGAGGCGCTGCAGGACTCCCTTGTTTTGGGCTGAGGTTGGCGAGAGACCTTTGTTGGGTCCAGAAGCACTCGAGGAAATGGAAACTGCTGTGAATCTTATTCGGGAAAAGCTTCGGATAGCCCAGGAGAGATATGAGAAAAATGCCAATCGGCATAGATCGGATTTGGAATTTTTGGTGGGGGACTCAGTGTTCTTAAAGGTCTCCCCGTTGATCAGAGTCAAGCGTTTTGGCAAGAGCAGGAAGTTGGACCCGAGGTTCGTGGGGCCGTTTTCGATTGTTGAGCGGATTGGGATATCAGCTTATTGGCTGGCGTTGCCCGCAAACTTCCCTGGCGTGCATAATGTCTTCCACGTCAGTCAGCTGCGGAAATGTGTATCGAATGGCAGGCAGGTTTTGGATTCTGTGCCTCAGTTGGAGCCGAATCTTTCTTATGTGGAGGTGCCTGTCCGCATTCTGGATTCTCAGGTTCGTGCGCTGCGGAAGAAGTCTATTCCGATGGTTAAAGTTTTATGGAGGAATCAGGATGTAGAAAGCGCGACTTGGGAGTTGGAGTCGGCTATGAGGGGGGCTCACCCTCATCTGTTTCCCTGAGCTTGTGCCTGGTATGTTTTGTTTTATTTATGATTATATAGCCCTTTCCTGGCTCTTTCTCTCTCCTTCTTCTTAGGAGTGTTGTGAGTAAAGTTTTGAGGCGAAACTTTCTTTTAGGGGGAGTGGCTGTAACGCCCCCGGTTTTTCTGTGTTTTGTTTGATTGTGGATTGGCATTACGATGACGTTTTCCGGCCCTTCGCCGTTGTAGAGCGCGGTCCTAGCTCTGTAGGTTCCTTGTGTAGCCTGGTTGTAGCCAGTTGGAAAGTTTCCCCAGCTAGCCGGAGTCTGTTTTGGTGACTCGGTTGGGCCTCTTAGGAAAATGCTTGCGTTTTGGCTTCGGGAGGTGTTAGCCCGAGTGTTCGATCGTCGGATGTTGTTTTCGACCTCGCCGTTGTTTTCGTGGCTTGGTTGTTTAGCTACGGTGCGAGTTTTGGTCGAAATCCGAGATCGTTTGCCTTCGCGTCGTTTCGACGTTGTTTTGTTAGCTGCAGGTTTGTTATGTTTGCTGTGCTGTGCGTGGCCTGTTGTGCCTGAGCTTGTAGGCTGGTGCCTTGTATCTTGTTTGCTAGGTGTTAGCAGGTTTCTTTTCTATGTAAGTTTGGGTGACACGGCCTGGGTCACGCCCGTAACCCAGGGCGTGTCGTGCTCGGGTAGAGCTCCCGTTTCTCCAGTCGACGAATTTTTGGTCGACAGGGTTTTTTGTTGGAACACGGCCGTGACACGGGCGTGTCACGGGCGTGTCCTCCTTCGATTCGTCGAGCTGCGCTCGATGGTCGTCAGGCGGTGTTTAGTGAGAATACGTCCCTGTCACGGCCGTGTCGTGTAGAACACGGGCGTGACCTTGGGGCGTGTCTCTCTGTTCGACGATCGGCGCTCCACGATCGTCGGGCGGTGTTCGAGTTGGTACACGGCCTGTGACATGGGCGTGTCACAGGGCGTGTCCCTTGCTTCGTCGAGCGGAAATCGACTTTCGTCGAGTGGGTAGGTGCGTGAGTACACGCCCCGTGACACGGGCGTGTCGGGCCGTGTCACGGGCGTGTCTGGGGGGCGTGTCCCGTGTTTTCGTCGAGTAGAGATCGACGTTCGTCGAGTGTGTGAGTACACGCCCCGTGATACGGGCGTGTCGGGCCGTGTCACGGGCGTGTCGTGGGCGTGTTCCGTACTTTTTCCTGAAATCGTCTTTTGTTGCCGTGAATTGTTTTTCCTCCTCATTTTTTTTCATCGTTCCCGAGTATGGAGAGATTCCAGCGGAAGGGTTTTGAGAGGAGGCGGTGGTTGTTTTGGCCGGCGATTTCGGGAGGGTTAGAGCCCGTTTTTCTCGTGTGATAGCGGATTCGGTTTGCTCTCGGCTAGATCTTCCCTTCCATGTAAGTTTTTCTTGATTTAGGGTTCGATTCCAGAAATTTCTAGATATCTGATTTCTTTCTTCCCTCAAGTTTCAGCTTTGATCTTCTTGGTGGTCGATCTTGCCGCCGGAGCCAAGCCGTGGCGCGGCTGTTGCTTGTTTTTCGAAGAGGTAGAGGCAAGTGGCCCCTTGCCCTTGCCAAATTTATTTCTAACCCATGATCTTTTTTTTTTATTTTATTTCTTGTGCATAAGCTCTGTTCTCCTGGTTTTTCCTCCCTAGGGCAGCAGGTTAAGTTATTTCATCAAGCTTCTAATCAAGTGCTGATCCTTAATTTTCTTTTCTGGAATTTTAATCATGTTCTCTTTTGTCGGAGGTTTGGTGTTCTGTGGGTAGCTAGAGTTAGGCTGAGGCTGCGGTAGAGGTGGTTCAGGTTCGGTTGCGATAGTCCCGAGTAGTTAGGACGGAACGGAGGGTTGGGATTAAATTTCCAACTCTCTGCTTGCTCGCAATGAGAGAGCTTAGGCTGCAATTTTTAACGAGACTTACGTTTACCCTAAGTGGAAAGCGCTGACAGCGTCGAGTGAGCCGAGCTCACTCAACGCCGTCACCTAGCTTAGGACTTGCGGCTAAGTATTCTTAGGCGTCAGGTGAGTGGAGTTTACTCAACGCTGCGTCGAGTGGGCTCGACATTTCTGTCTTGAGTTCTTGTGTACCTTAGGATTGTTAGTGTGACTTTTCCCTTCCTTTAGGGGGTGGTATTGGGTGTTCGGCAAATTTTTGCTTGCCGACTCTTGGGTTGTGGCAGGTGGTGCATGTTTAGTGGCCTCTAAGAGGGGTTGATTTTGATGTGGAGAGCTGTGGCCACGACCTGTTTGCCCTGGTTTGGGTTGGTGTGGGACCCTAAAGCTGCCACTGGCGACCCCTTAGCCCTTTTTGGATCTGATTCTGGTTATGTAATCAGATCCATGTTTTTTTTGACCACTGCCACTTACCCACGTATTAGGAATGTTAGACTCTTTTGTGGAGCATGTTGCTTTTGTTGCTCTCACTTGGTGTGCTTTGCTGTGCTTTAGACAGTGCTCTTTTCTTACTGTCATGCTCTTTCTTTTGCTTATAGCAGCTTGTTGTCGGGGTGGTAAACCCTTCTTTTTGCTCTTAACTCTAATGCTTTATTTACACTTTTGATTATTTCCTTGCTGAGGTGTTCTTTTCTTGAATGCCTCAGGTCCAGGTTGCAGCCAGTTCAGCGGCTAGTTCTTTTGGAGGGGCTGGTTTGTGGCCTCTGGGGTAGCTGAGACAGCTGATCTCGATTTTGTGAGGTAGTTCTTTACTTTTCTGTATAGACATACATACTCACCAGTGGGTTTGTGTCAGGTTGTTGGCGCCCACTGGTGGCTTCTTGCGATGCTGGGTATGAACTTAAACTGCTGTTTTTGCCTTTTAGTGGTTGTTTACTTGCTTCTGGGAAGGATTTTTGCTAGGTTGCATGTTAGATATTTTAAACCCTAAAAGCATTATTATATGTATATCATGCATAGCATAATTATAAAACAAAGACACTATATTTCCTTAGTGTAAAAAGATTACCTTTTTATATCTATTATATTCACTTTAGAGTTGTGCATACCATGAGTTGTCCCTCGAGGACACTTATGCTCACTAGGGTGTCAACTTAATCGAACCAAACTATTTTCTGCTGCGTATACTTATACTTTTAACTGTGGACTAGCTGATCCACCATGCCGAGGGATACGGCCTTTCAACATAACTGCTTTTCTTTCATAATTAATCAACGTTTTTCCCTAAATCTGAGGTCTGGAGTTTTGCCTGAGCGCGTGCAGTTATCCCCTGCACGGCGTGGCATCACGGCATGTGTTTTTCTCTTGCTCTGATACGATTTTATCGTTGAGAAAATGCGGGTTGTGACAGTCCTCCCCGGACTTAGACAAACCTGGACTTGGTTCAGAACTCACCAAGTCCAAACCACTGGCCACAAGGGCCAGTCCGCACTTGCTGGCGGACACTGGATCCAGTCCGCCTGCCTTGGCGAACTCCAGTATCAGTCCGCACTGACTGGCGATCTCTGCAGCTACCACTTGCCGCTTCACCAGAGCAAGACCAAGGATTCAGCCAAGCCGGTCTGCCGAGCTCCAGTTCTTCTATCCGCTTCTTGCCGGACTCCACGGATAGAGACGCTATCCACCCGGTTACCTTTTGGGATCTAGCTGCTTGCAGAGCATAAGCTAGCCTGACTAACCGCCGCTACTGTCCGTGTAGTCTGCGCGAACAGACCGCCCATGCCCCACAGAACAAGCCGTCTGTACCAGCCCCGCCGACCTGGCTGTCCGCCAACCCTGTCCGCATAGTCCGCGCGGATAGGTTGCCCAAGTCCTCCATTCACCCACTTTCACTTCACAAATTTCAACATCCCTATCTGATTCCAATGAAGACTCTGACGGTCTTGAAGATCACCTCTCTGAGGATGGGTTAAACTTAATGATGCAGTATCGAGCACTACTGAAAGGATTTGACAAATGTCGTAAGTTAGTCAAACCTCATGCCAAAGAGATTATATCTCTCAAGGCATTGGAGTTTGAAATTAGGGAAGAAATTAAGATATTGACTCCCCTCAGTGAAGACATTCAATCCTTAAAAGAAGAACTGGAGTGCTCTGCTGAGTTGACAAGTCTGAAAGTAAAGTACATAGATGAACTGGAAGAAAAGTTATTGACTGAAAGAAAGCTTGTTGAAATCTTCTCGAAACCAAAGACTGTTCTTCCTCTCATCGATGGATTTACAACCTCTAAGATAGGTGGTGTTGGATATAAGGCTCCTAGAAACAAAAGGAGGGCTCCTCAAGGTCAATCAGTATTAAAGAAGGTAATTCTTCCTACCAATCAATATGACCTTAAAACATCTTATGATCATTTTCCTAGACCAACACATGGTGTCTCTAACAAAAATAACCAAGGATGAAGCCATCCCAGAAATCTTGGAACAAGTTCTCTCAAGACACCTTATGAAGAGATTATTTTGAAGCACTATGGTCCATTCGTTCATGGACTGAAGGAGAAGAAAACACTAAAAAGCAAGAAGGTTGTTAAGCAGCCATGTGAGACAATGAGGCCTACCACTTGTTATTCTAATGAGTCTTCTACCTCTAGATCCGCACTTCCTACTAGAACTCCTGCTCAAATGGTAAAGCAGGAGAAGAAAAGAAGGTACAATAAGTTTTATCGTTGGTGTTTGTTGGTTCGACCATGGTGATCTAGAAGTGATCAAACATGTAGCCTCACTGCCAGCGTAGTATGAGCCTATGAGGATGCACAAAAGAGTTTTGGAGAAGTTTGATAGGTTTGTATTGGCCTTGCTCATATGTGATATGAGTTAAGGACTAAACCTATGACGATATGGACGTAGTGGAATTTCATTCCGGGACCAGCATTATGAATATGGGTCGCCCGGTATGTAGTCGGCTGACGCTAAGGAAAATTCGTCGAGTATGGGTAAGTGGTTTTGACGAATGGGCTGAATTCGACGAGTATCGTCGTGATCATTCACTGATTTGTTGAGTATTAAAGTAATACTCAACAATTTGTTGAGTATCGTTGCGTCCTCTTACCGATTCGTCGAGTATTGTTGTGAACTATCGCTGATTCGTTGAGTGTCATCATGGCTCCTTCACTATTCGTTGCGTATCATTATGGTCACTCACCGATTCATCGATTATCAAGTTGATACTCGCTGAATACTGTCTTGACCGATTATTTTCTTCTAAGTCCAGTTCGGCCGATCCTTGCTTGTATTGGCCGGTTCGATTCGAGGTATAAAATGGTTTTACTGTTGAACCGATAGGAGAAGAGAAGAGAACTGTTGATTCCTGACGTAATACCACGATGGCGTATTCTCTCCCGAGACGGAAGAATTCCGTTCCGCGACCACCACATGCCGCCGTCGATGCCGCTGACAGTCGATAATGCATCTCATCACGATAGAAGTGTCCCAATTCGTGAGAGCTGTCGATGTTCGCCGACTGCTGACGGCCGCACTTCATCGCTGTTGCAACCGACCGCTTCTTGTCACTGCCGACTGTCCACAGTCGCTATATGTTGTAGGAAAACATTTCCTAGGAGTCGTCTTTGTCGTTGCCGCATCTCCTTAGATGGATCTAGCAATCTGTTGAGATATTGAGGGCAAACCTTTTGTCGACCTAGATCTTGTGGACAAGAGTCTAGGGTTCTTCGTGCATACCCATAGAGGCATGGACACTATTCTATGCTCGGAACTCCGGCCGTTGCCGTTCGTTAGAATCAATCACAGCACCTAGGTTGAGTATCGACTCAATCCCGCAAAGGTACAAATTTAATTACTGCAATATTACTTCTTGATTAATGGTCATCGCAAGATCCACAAAATTGATTTTGTGTTTTTCCTTGTCTTATCTTAATTTCGCTGCACACACAAATGTTGTGCCACCCCTAGTGAAAACCCAACAATGGTATCAGATGTAGGTTATGCGATGATCATTGTTTCAGAAGTTGCCAAATCCATGGCCTGTAGATTTAGAGATTTTAGAAATGTTCTAAAATGCCTAAGTCTATTCTTGGAGTGCCACCAAGAACGCATGTGATTTCCTTATTGCTACTCCTTAATAGTAATCATCACTCTTGTTGGTTTGTGAAACCAAGTATGTGGCAGATTTTGAAATCTCACAAATAAAGTGGCGAGCTTGTCAACTGTGTAAGTGGAGTTTGTATTGCTCATGTCCAGTGCATGTAAGTCTGAAGATTTAGAAGTGTCCTAGATGTTCAGATTTAGCCCAGTTCATCAAGTATTGATGATATTTCTTGTGCGCATCTAGGATTTATTTGGATTTTGGTGTTGAATGTTTATGGATGTGCACATTGGTTAAATGTTAACCATTATTAAGGAGTTGATCGAATGTCAAAATCCCTTAAATAATATTAAGTATTCAAATGCCTTCCGATGGATGATACTCTTCCTGCCTCGATCGATGAAGTGTGGGCTTGCCAAAGCAAGGTGTATTAATCTATCATGGTAAGGGTGCGAGCGGATAATTATGATATCCCACTTTCGACATCAGGTCAAGCTTAACTGGGTGACCTCAAAGGTTGAGTGCCCATAGGCATAGGGTTGGAATGCACCATTTAACGAATGTGAATAAAGAGTTATTCACCAGCCATACAAGAATTGTATAATGATGAAATTGGCAAGAGTTGCCTAACTAAATAGCTGCATTGTGAGAGACAAACAAAAGCTAACTCATAGTGTTAGTGAAATATGGATATTGTCCACTAAAAGAGTTAATCGCATAAACTCTTAGAATTGATATCGAGGGTTATCAATTTGATAAAAATAGTGGGAGTTATTTTGATTAAAATCCTAATCGAAAGAGAAAATTATATTTTGAAATATAGTTCTAATTTGCTTTGCATTGATCCTTATAAAATTTCCATGGCAACTGGTTCACACTCCACCCTATCCCTCAGAGCGATCCTTGAGAAGGAAAAGCTGAGTGGAACAAATTATTTAGATTGGTACAGGAACATGAGAATTGTTCTCAGGCAAGAGTGCAAGCTCTATGTTTTGGAAGAGGAATCGCATGATGAGCCTGCCGGGAATGCACCCCGTGCTGATAAAGATGCTTACAAGAAGTTCCTCGATGACTCCTTAGACGTCGAATGACTCATGTTTGCGACCATGAACTCTTAGCTCCAAAAGCAACATGAGAGCATGAGTTGCAAGGAAATTGACGAGCATCTCAAGAAAAGTTTTTAAGGGTAAGCTCGTCAAGAGAGATTCGATGTCACTAAGGCGTTGTTCCAGTGCAAGATGGGAGCTCGGGACCTAGTAGGGACTTATGTATTCAAGATGATTGCGTATATCGAGAACCTTAAAAGACTAGGGTTTCCTCTGTACCAAGAGTTGGCTACATTCCTGATCTTGCAATCGTTATCGGATAGTTATGAGCAGATCATCTTGAACTATTACATGAATAAAATAGATAAGACACTGCTCGAGCTCCTAGGCATGTTGCGAACTGCCGAGATAAACATGAAGAAGGCCAAGCATGCTAGACCCATACTGATGGTGCATAAAGGCAAGGGCAATGCCAAGGGCTTTAAGAAGACGAAGGTGGGACCTAAGTCTGCTCTAGAGAGCAAATATTTTGCTCTGAAAAAGAAATGTTCAGGGAAAGAGGGAAAGTACCACCACTGTGTCAAGGCTGGTCATTATAGGAGGAATTGTCCTTCGTACATTGAGAGTCTGCAAAAGATGAGAGGAGGTATGACTTCCGCTTCAGGTATATAAGTTATAGAGATAAACCTTTCTGCTCCTTAATCCTGGGTTTTAGATACCGGATATGGTTCTCACATTTGTATAAATGTGCAAGAACTGGGAAGGAGAAGAATGTTGAGTAAAGGAGAGGTGGACCTGGCAATGGAGCAAGATTTGTTGCTATTGTTGAGGGGGTTTACTGTGTTTCTTTGCCCAGTGG
The DNA here is from genome assembly GCA_039583875.1 of Platanthera guangdongensis. Lineage (NCBI taxonomy): Eukaryota > Viridiplantae > Streptophyta > Magnoliopsida > Asparagales > Orchidaceae > Platanthera > Platanthera guangdongensis. The sequence continues at coordinate 153,811,960 of CM077150.1, forward strand.
ACTTGTTTTGGAACTAGATAACTGTTTTTATGTTCATGCAATAACTAGAAACATTATTTCTATTACATGTTTAGACATGATTGGATTTTCTTTTCTTATTAAAAATAATTGTTGTTCTATATTTAAGAATGGTGTTTGTTATGTTGTAGCCTAAATGTTTAATGCTTTATATATTTTGAATTTAGACCATCAGATCTATAACATAGAAAATACTAAAAGACTAAAAACAAATGACGCGAACCCTACGTACCTTTGGGATTGTTGTTTGCGCCATATAAATGAGAAACACATATCCAAGCTCCATAAAGGTAGGTTACTGGAATCATTTGATTATGAATCATTTGAGAGATGCGAATCGTGTGTATTAGGCAAGATCACTAAGGTCCCTTTCACTGGCTTCAGTGAGAGGGCTGGTGATCTCTTGGTTATAGTACATAATGATGTATGTGGACCCATGAGTTCTATGGCTAGAGGTGGGTACTTCTACTTTGTTAGATTTACTGATGATTTCATTAGATACGGATATGTGTATCTTATGAAGTGCAAATCCGAAACCTTTGAAAAGTTCAAAGTATTTAAGAACGAAGTAGAGAACCAATTGGGTAAGAAGGTGAAAGCTCTCCGATCTGATCATGGTGGCGAATACCTAAGTCATTAGTTTCGTGATCATCTGAAAGAATGCGGTATTGTATCACAGCTCACTCCACCTAGAACGCCACATCATAATGGTGTGTATGAGCGGAGGAATTGTACTTTGTTAGACATGGTGCGATCGATGACGAGTCATGTAGATCTGCATATTTCCTTTTGGGATTTTGCTCTTGACACTGCTGTTTTAACACTAAATCGTGTTCCAATGAAAGCATTTCTAAAGACACCATATGAGATATGGACTGGGAAGCCTCCTAGTATGTCGCTCACTAAGGTTTGGGGCTATGAGGAATACATGCGACGTCAAATGCTTGAGAAGATAGAACCTAAATCAGATAAGTGTTATCATGTGGGGTATCCTAAGGAAATGAAAGGGTACTATGTCTACCTACTGTCTGAGGGCAAGGTGTTTGTCACGAGTACTGGTGTCTTTCTTAAGAAAGAGTTCTTAAGTAGAAAGACTGCTAAGGTAGAACTTGAAGAAGTTCAAGAACCACAAACAGTGAATGAACCAGAATTAGAACCTGATTCAGGACTACAAGTTGTTGTAGCTGGAGAGCCTGCTCAAGAAACATAAGTTTCACATAGATCTGATATACCAAGGTTTGAGCCTGAGAGATATGGATTTCTCGTGTCTCAAATAGGTAATGTGTTGCTCATGGATCATCATGATGAGCCAGCAACCTACCATGAGGCTGTGGACCAGACTCAGAGAAGTGGCTTGAGGCCATGAAATCTGAAATGGACTCCATGTATGAAAACCAAGTTTAGACCTTGGTGGAACCACTTAAAGGGTTACGACCCAAAATGTGGATGTGGGTCTTCAAGAAGAAGACTGATATGGATGGGAATGTACAGACATTCAAAGAGAGACTTCTGGCTAAAGGTTTCAAGCAAATTCATGGTATTGACTATGATGAGATTTTTTCCCCTGTTGTCATGGTTATGTCCATTAGAATTCTGCTTGCTATTACTACATATTATGACTAAGAGATCTGGCAGATGGATGTCAAAATGGCTTACCTAAATGGAAACCTCCTTGAGGAAGTGTATATGACACAACCTAAGGGTTTTGTATCTCTGGTGAAGCCACTAAAATATGCAAGCTACAGAGATCCATTTATGGATTAAAATAAGATTCTCGAAGTTGGAATCAAGGTTTTGATGAAGAGATCAAAGATTTTAGTTTTATCAAAAATAAGGATGAACCGTGTGTTTACAAATGGATTAGTGAGAGTATAGTTGTCTTCCTTATATTGTATGTAAATGACATACTACTGATCAAGAATGACAAACCAACCGTACAAGTTGTTAAGAACAACCTAGAGAACTGCTTTTCAATGAAACACTTGTGTGAAGTGACTTATATACTTGGTATTAATATCTATAGAGATAGATCGAAGAAGTTGCTGGGTTTGACACAAAGTACATATATTGATAAGGTGTTAAAACGATTCAACATTCTTGAGTCTAATAAAGGATTCTTACTAATGTCTCATGGTGTGAGTCTCTCTAAGGACCAGTGTCCTAAGTCTTGTGATGATAAGGACCACATGAAGTTGATTCCATATGCTTCGGCAATTGGGTCAATCATATATGCAATGATATGTACTATACCCAATGTATCTTATGCCTTGAGCATGACTAGCAGGTATCAGTCTGATATTGGTGTAAGTCACTAGATTACCGTCAAGAACATCCTAAAGTACTTGCGAATGACTAAGTATACATTCTTGGTATTTGGTGGAGAGGAAGAACTCATTGTAAGTGGTTATATGGATGCTAGCTTCCAAACTGATAGGGATGATTCAAAATCTCAGTCAGGGTTTATGTTTTGCCTAAATGAAGGTGTTGTTAGATGGAAGAGTTCAAAGCAGGAGAAAGCTACATATTCTATGACTGAGTCCGAGTTTATCACCGCTGCAAATGCAGCGAAGGAGGCTGTATGGATTAGGAAATTCATCGGCGAGTTAGATTTGTTTACTAGCATTGTTCATCCTGTAGATCTCTATTGTGACAATAATGGTGAGATTGCACTTGCTTCGGAACCTAGATCTCATCAGCACTCCAAGCACATAAATCGGCGGTTCTATCTAATTCAAGAGATTGTCGATCGAGGAGATGTGATCATACGCAGAGTACCGACTGAGAAAAACACTGCGGATCCAATGACAAAGCCTCTTGCACAGAGGAAGCATTACAATCATGTTAGATCTATGGATATACGATACCTAAATAATCATCTCTAGTTTGAGTCTTGTGGATTGCATGTTTGTTGGCTGTAATTATTTCATTTGATGAATAATGTATTATATGAATTTACTTAATATATTTGGCAAGTTCTTTTATTACGCAATTATTTCTATTTTGATAGAGTAGTTCAATTTAATAAATGCTCTTTGAATGTTTGCATCCATACATCAAGTAGTGACTTGAAGTGATAACCTATGATATTAGAAGCTTCATTCTTAAAAAGTCCCTGGTCGTTGTATCATCTTAGAAGCTAAGGGCGATGATGATACCTTTAAGACTAGCATGTGCGTTGACTTATGACCCGTCCTTACAGGTCATGATATTGTGATATCAAGTCATCACATAGGTACTTGTTATGAACAAGTTGTACTGGACAGACCCACCGTGAAAATACTTTGTGGATTGTTATATGAATGTGTCACAAGTATGGCTCAAGTGGTAAAGGTGTTTGTGGTCCTTTGACCTAAAGTCACAGCTTTCACTGAATGATGAAGAGCGTGCTTTGATGCTATCAAAAGTCCAGTCTTGAGAAAGTTGGATGATAAAGATGGTTATTGGCTACGTTAAGAATCATTTGGGTATTTGCGTATGAGCAGAGATGGGATTTTTCCTCCTATATGACAAGAGTTGCATCCTTGGGCCCCTTGATGGAATAGGACTGAGAAATGCACTGCCATGCTTGGTTAAGTCAATATATGATATTGGACTCATCAATTTCTGCAAGTCCATTCTAGATCAAGAAAATTAGGATTGAATAATTATGAGGGTGACACGATCTGTACATTTAGTTCTATCCGGGTGTAAGAGACGAAGGGAAATGACAACACTGATACATTGGTCACAATGACTTATGAGTTTTAAACTCTTATTGCTTTGGGAGCAAAGATGCATTGTTAGATGCCACTCATTATTTGTGAAGCTTTTGTTTGATACTTTCTAGATCAAGTGGGAGACAGTTGGTTCTACCATGGTTATCTGGAAGTGATCAAGCATATAACCTCACTACCAACATAGTATGAGCCAATAAGGTCGCACATAAGAGTTTTGGAGAAGTTGGATATGTTTGTGTTGGCCTTGCTCATATGGGATACGAGTTAGGACCAAGCCTATGATGATATAGACGTAGTGGAATTTCATTCTGGGACCAACATTGTGAATATGGGTCAACCGGGATGTAGTAGGCTGAAGTTAAGGAAAATTCGTCGAGTATGGGTAAATGGTTTCAACAAATGGGCTGAATTCGACGGGTATCGTCGTGACCATTCAACAATTCGTCAAGTATTAAGGTAATACTCGCCGATTCATTGAGTATCATCATGTCCTCTTACCGATTCGTCGAGTATCATTATGAGCTATCGCCGATTAGTCGAGTGTCATCATGGCTCCTTCACGATTCATCGTGTATTGCTATGGTCACTCGCCGATTATCAAGTTGATACTCGCCGAATACTGTCTTGACCGATTATTTTCTTCTAAGTCCTGTTCGGCCGGTCCTTGCTTGTATTGGCCGGTTCGGTTCGCGGTATAAAAGGGTTGTACTGTTTAACCGATAAGAGATGAGAAGAGAACTGTTCATTCCTGTCCTAATCCCGTGACAACATATTCTCTCCCATGACGGAAGTGTTCCGATCCGCGACCGCCGCTTGCTGCCATCGATCCCGCCGACTGCCGACAACGCATCTCATCACGACGGAAGTGTTTGTTCCGTGACAATGGTCGATCTTCACCGACTGCTGACAGCCGCGCGTCGTCGCTGTTAAAACCGACCGCTGCTTGTCTCCGCCGACTGTCCACTGTCGCTAGCCACCGCAGGAAAACGTTTACTAGTCGTCGTCTTCATCATTGCCGCCTCTACTTAGACGGATCTAGCAATTCGTGGAGACATTGAGGGCAAATGTTTTTCTGACCTTGATCTTGTGCGATAAGAGTCTAGGGTTCTTCGTGCTCGTGTGCATACCCATAGAGGCGTGGACACTATTCTACTCTCGGAACTCTGACCGTTGTCATTCATTGGAATCAATCAGAGAAACTAGGTTGAGTATCGACTCAATCCAGCAAAGGTACAAATTTAATTACTGCAATATTACTTCTTGATTAATGGTCATCCCAAGATCCAAAAAAGTGCTTTTGGGTTTTTCCTTGTTTTATCTTAATTCCACTGCGCGCACAAATGTTGTGCCACCCCAAGTGAAAACCCAATAGTGTTGTGGCAAAATTGGTCACTTTGCCATAGACTGCTGATACAATTTGGTTGAATATAAGACACCCAGAGTTAAAAATTCTAGAATGACCCCTTGCAATGTTAACATTCCTAGTGGTGTTATTCTAACAAGAAACCAAGGACTCAAATTTGTATGGGTTCCTAAGGAAAATAAATCTTTGAATATAGTTATGTCCAAAGACCAACCAAAATCGGATCTAGAACTTGGACAGTGGATGTTCTAGGCATATGATCAGAACAAGAATCCTACTATAAGAGAATACCTCAGTCAAAGACGGTCCAAAGGTTATCTTTGGGGGCTCTGATAGAGGAAACACAAAAGGCTACGACATGATTACCATCGGTGTAGTCTCTTTCATAGGCATGACTTATGTTAAAGGATAACAACATAATCTCATAAGCATAAGTCAATTATGTGACAAAGGGTATATAATTGAGTTCTACAAGGATAAGTGTCTGATAAAATCTTCTGATAAATCAGAAACTATTTTAACATGCACTCAGACTAGAAATATTTTCTATCTTAATTTTCTTTATTTGGAATCTTCTACACCAGTGTGATTTTTGGCAAAAGATAATGCATCTCTTTCTGATCAATGACACAAGAGACTAGTACATATTAATTTCAAAATCATAAATATGTTATTTTCTCAAAACATAGTGCGTGATGCACTTAATATTAAGTGTGTTAAAGAGCGGCTTTGTCATGCATGCCAAATGGGCAAGCAGACAGGAGTTACCTTTAAAAGCGTTGTCTCCAAAGAATCTTCCAAATATCTCTATCTGCTCCATATGGACTTATTCGGTCCCTTGCCAGTTCATAGTTTAGGAGGTAAAGCTTACACCTTTGTTATTGTTGATGACTACTCACGTTTTAAATGAGTATTCTTTCTGAAACACAAGTCAGATACCTTTGAATCTTTCATTAGCTTTGTCAAGCAGGCATAAAATGAGTTAAATTGCTCTGTGTTCAAAATCAGAAGTGGCCACAGAATAGAATTTGAATCTGGTGCCATAACAGAGTTTTGTGTAAGCCAAGGTATCTTTCATTTGTTTTTTCTCCTCGTACTCCATAACAAAATAGAGTTGCCGAGAGAAGTACATACCACTCATTGAGTCAGGTAGAATAATGTTAAATTATTCTTCATTACCAGAGAACTTATGGGATAAAGCAATCAACACAGTTTGTCACAAGAAAAATGGAGCCTTAATCAACAAGAATCATCGTAAGACACCTGATGAACTTCTGAAAGGCAAGAAACCGACTGTGTCCTACTTCAAAATCTTTGGAAGCAAATGCTTCGTACATAATTACGGGAAGTATTGCAAAACTAAGTTTAGCGAAAAAAGTATTGAAGGTATTTTTGTAGGATATAATAGCCATAGTAAGGCATATAGGATTTTTAATAAGAAAATCCAGGTCTTATAAAAATCCATTAATGTTCTATTTGTTGAGACGAGTTTGTTTCGTAGAAGCTCTTCTAGTATTCTTGTTGAAGATGCAGGTTCACAACTAAAAGAGCTATGTTTATAAGAAGCAGGTAAAGAAGGCTTCTCAAGCACTATCTGTAATGCCCCGAATATTGTGTGCGAGTCGGTCACGAAAAATGGATTTTTTGGTCCCTGTATAGGGGTACACGGCCTAGGACACGGGTGTGTCCAAGGCCGTGTCTGGCTGGTGATTTTTTTGGCCGTTTTCAACCCGAGAAGGACACGGCCAGGAACACGACCGGATGACATGGGCGTGTCATCCGACACGGGCGTGTGCCAACCCGTGTCCCTACCCGTGTGCAGTTGGGTCGTGTCCGTTGCCGTGGCGGTTATGCGTGACACGCCCACGAACACGGGCGTGTCGAGGAAACCGACACGGGCATGTCAGGTGAGACACGGGCGTGTATTGGCCCGTGTGCATTTCTCAGTTCGACGATCGTACCTGGATCGAGGCACATGGCCTGGGACACGGCCGTGTGCCAAGCCGTGTTCGGCCCAGGTCTGGAGAATTTTGTGCAGATCTGAGCCGTTCATTTTCTTTAATTAAGATCCGACGGCCCAGATGAGATCCTGCTCTGTTAAGGCCGGGAATAGGGGGTTAATTCCACATTTTCTCTCCAAAGCTTTCTCCTTCCAAAGTGAGAGATAAGAGGAAGAAGAAGGAGGTTTCCGGCCGCCGACGGAGCATCGGTGCACCATTTTGAAGTCTGAGAGCGGATCTGTGGAGGGAAGGTCGTTGTGAAGAGTTCTGTCCGCGTAGTTTTTCCATGGCGCCAAAACGGACTACAAGGGTAACGATTCTCAACTTGAGCGTTTGAAGATCTTTCTTTCTGCATAGGGAATCCTGCTCCCGCGAGTGTGCGGTGAGTGCGTGGTGTTCCTTGGGGTTGATGTGAATAGTCCCCCTGTGTTGCATATAGAGCCCAGAATCGTAAGTATGGGCATAGGCATTGTGTGTGAAGCCTACCCGGATGTGTTTTGTCTGGATCGGTGATGTTGCAATTGTTATGTTTTGCCGGAGAAGACTCCGTGCTTTGGGTTTTTCGGGTTTCTACGCGGTAGATTGCAGCAGGGATCCTTGAAGGTTAGCTTCAAGGTGCACCCGGAAAATTGATCGGAAACGTGTTCTGCTAACTTGGCGGTCTGGGAACCGGCCTTGATCATAACTGGGTTATGAGATTGTTTTGGAAAATTTGGGATCCGAGAGAAGCTTGGCCAGCGCCAAGGACTTAAATTGTATATGCGGCGTGAGCAACGGGAAAGTGGAATTGGACCTAGGCTATGTGGTACGGTGCGAGAAATCCGAAGGCGGGCACTGGCCGTAGGCATAGTCGGAGCCTTAGACGGTGGTCAGATAGGCTAAATGCTCACATGTTGTTGCCATCCTGGGGGTGGTGGTGAATGCACTGATTGGTCAGGGTTCACCATGAATGTGCCCTGAGTGCACGGGGTGTTTGGCCGTGCGAGCCTACACCTATGGCGAACTATAATTGCGCTATAAAATTTTATTGGACTAATGCTTTGCAGGGAAAGAGCACCGCCGTCCCGAGTAAGGGGCGGGGTCGTTATAATTTGGTCGGCTTTTAGCTGACCGTTGCCTTGTTTGCCACCGTGCGGTGGTTTGTGCTTGCAGGTGCTGCGGAGCCGAGCGCCAAATAGAGCGCTGGAGCCCATGTTGCTGCGCTGGCCCTAGAAGGCCGTAGAATAGTTGTTTTTACATTTATCATGTGTGGCCGGCCTGCGAGCCGATGTATGTAAGACATGTTATATTTTATGAACATTTGTAAGGCCATAAGGCCATGTACCCGTTTCAGTGTATTTGGGGTTTCATTCCTGTAGTTGTAGCTGTGGACATTCATATTTGTTGGATTTAAATTTGGGTTCTTTCAACTTTAAAAACTTCAGCTAGAATGCTCTGTGATTAGGACGAGTAGTCTTAATTGGTTGGTTTGATTATTCATTTAGTAACTCTTCCGACTGTCTGTGGTATATGGCGTCGGGTTCCAGCTGGACCTTCTGTTATATGCCATAAGACAGATGGGGGTGTTACAATTTGGTATCAGACTTCTGGTTACGGTCAGGTTTAAATGAATTCGTGGGCGAATTCTTTTAAGGGGTGGTGAGCACATGTGTGCGTCATCGTTATAACATTAAAAAGAACCCATAAATGTCCACTTAGGAGTGGAAAATACTCGTGTTTGAGGAACCTGCACGTTCCTATAATTGCTTTTTGCAATTTTGTTTGGTCACTTATTGGTGTTTTGTACGACTATAGGTGACCGGGAGTAGCGCAGAGCCGACAAAACATCTGGTTTCTGAGGATTATAGTGCACCCAGTGGCGCGCTTGAGACCCCTTTTTCGTTTGAAACCATAAGAAGGATTGTTGAAGTGGTGCTCGCTATGACTAGTGCACAGCAGGGAAGCAATGTGCAACCTTTTGTCCCCGAGTTGACTTCAATGTCGGGTGGTGTGTTGGATCAAATGACATTTAGGAGGCCATCAGGTCATCCATTGAATATGTGCTTACTGCAGGGTACACACTCAGTTGATGAGTATTTGCAGGCATTCCTCCTGATAAGCCGCTACCCATGCTTTGAGTTGGGGAACGAGAGGTCTATAGTTGATAGATTCTATAGTGGTCTACGTGACGAACTGCGAATTCTACTTATAGGACCAAAATTAATGGGATTCCGAGCCTTGGTAGAGTCGGCCAGATCTTTGGAAGTGGAAATGGGAAAAATTCACCAGATACCAGTGAGTAGTGTATCGAACTCTGCAAGTCCTATGAGGGGTGCATCTCGCAGAATGCTGAAGAAAAAGGTTAGACCATCGACTAGCAAGGTTACTTACAACTGTCATACTTGTGGCAAGAAAGGGCAATTTGCACGAGAATGTTTGGATGGTGCTCAGAAGATTAAGGAAGCTAGGTCAGGAGCAGGTAAGGACTCAGGAGAAAAGAAGGCAGAGTACAAAGTTCTTAGTTCTAAGTCAGGATTCCGCAGATGGAATAAGAAGCAGAGGACTTCAAACTCAGCCCCCCCGGCTGATGCGTCGGAAGCAATTACAAGTCGAGTCCCAGGAACTTGCTATATCTGCGGAAAAGTGGGACATTTTGCTCATGAGTGTTGGAGCGGACGTGCAAAGTGCGAGAGGAAGTCTGAAGAGTACATGCTGGGTCAGCAAGAGGCCAGAAAGCAAGCAGACGTGGTGACAGGTAAGGTTTAAAATTCTAGCATTTAGCTTTAGACACTTGTTATCTTTGTGCATGTTAGCCTAGAACCACTTGTGCTAAGCGTTGTTCTGAATTTCGTTTATCCGGCGGGAGCACCGTTCGTTACAGGGGGCTTTGTGTCTCTGTTTGCCCAAAGGAATTGTATTGCGTGTCGGAGTATGTCTTCCGATAGCAAAAGTCATAATGGATGTGTTGTTGACTAGTAGTGCTCAATGCGCGCAGATAGAATCTGTTGCGTTTAGGTCTGGATTGTGAGTCAAAAATTTGATTTGCAAGCGTTGTTTACACCGCTAGGAGAGTTCAACGTGATCTTTAGTATGGTCAGGCTCTCGGAGCAGCAGACATACGTTGATCGAAGTTGCTAGTGTGTCAGTTGAGAGCTAGTCATGAGGCGACTTTCGCAAGCATGAAGGGGTCGGGTAAGATTTTGATGTCAGCCCTTCAGGTGATCAAGGCAGTTCGGTCTGCGGTAGAACTGTATGTCACTCTAGTGCAGACTTCGACACCTAAGCCTAGTTTGGACAGCATCCCAGTTGCGTCCGAATATCCTGATGTGTTTTCAGATGATCTCCCAGGAGGCCCTCCTCAGCGGGAGATAGACTTTACTATTGAGCTGGTATCGGGCGCCAAACCAGTGTCACGCTGTCCATATCAGATAGCGCCAAGAGAGATGGCGGAGTTGAAGGTGCAACTGCAAGAGTTGCTAGAGCAAGGTTATGTGCGTCCGTCGCCTTGGAGCGCACCGGTTCCTTTCGTTAAGAAGAAAGATGAGAGCTTGCGGCTTTGCAATGACTATCAGGAATTGAGCAAGCTTACGGAAAAGAACAAATATCCGATCCCTAGGATTGATGATCTATTTGATCAGTTGGTTGGGCCAACGGTATATTCGAAGTTAGATCTAAAATCCGGTTACTACCAATTGAGGATAAGGGAGAGCGACATCCCAAGGACAGCATTCAGTACGGGGTTTGGGCATTACGAGTTCACAGTCATGCCGTTTGGGTTGACGAATGCGCCATCCGTGTTTATGGATCTGATGAATAGGACGTTCAGAGAATACCTGGATCAGTTTGTGAGAGTATTTATCGATGATATCCTAGTGTATTCGCGGTGCGAGGAGGATCACTACAAGCATTTACACATGGTGTTGGAGACATTGAGGAAAAGTCAGTTGTATGCAAAGTTCTCCAAGTGTGAATTCTGGTTATCCTCAATAGCATTCCTTTGTCATGTTGTCAGTGGAGAAGGAATAGCTGTGGATCCGGCGAAGATAGTGGCAATACGGGAGTGGCCTACTTTGACTACAGTGGCAGAGGTCCGGAGTTTTCTGGGGCTTGCTAGCTACTACATGCGCTTCGTAGAGAACTTCTCGCGGATAGCACTACCACTCACGATGTTGACAAGAAAGGATCAGAATTTTGTGTGGTCTTCGGAGTGCGAACAGGCTTTTGAAGAATTGAAGAGGCGGTTGACCACGACGCCCATTTTATGTTCGCCAAGTGGAACCGAAGGGTTCGAGATCTATAGTGATGCTTCAGGCAGTGGTTTGGGCTGTGTTCTGCTACAGCATGGGAGAGTGATAGCTTATGGTTCACGAAAACTGAAGGTTCATGAGACGAATTATCCGGTCCATGACTTAGAGTTAGCGGCTTTGATATTTGCTCTAAAGCGTTGGAGGCACTACCTGTATAGTGTAAAGGTCGACATTTACACCGATCAAACGAGTTTGAAGTACCTGTTGGACCAAAAGGATCTGAACATGAGACAGCAGAGGTGGATGGAGTTCTTAGGGGACTACACCTTCAAGATACACTATGTGCCTGGGAAGGGAAATGCAGTGGCGGATGCGTTGAGTCGTAAGATTCCCGCACAAGCCAACTGGTTATCAGTACATGACGAGAGATTGGTCCAAGAGTTGGAGGCATTGGAGATATCTTGCGTCGATAAGCAGTCTAGTGCCGCGGCGAAACTGTTTTGGATAGAGGTGCAGTGTGACCTAGCGGATAGAGTTCGGCGGGCTTTGGTTCAGGATAGCAGCATGAAGCAGATCTTGGATGAAGCTTTGGATGGGTCAAATTCCCAGTTTGTGGTTGAAGATGGGTTGCTAAGGAAGGACGGTCGTCTATGCATTCCTAGTGCGGATAAAATTCGGGAGGAGTTGATGTATGAGGCTCATCATACCAAGTACTCAATCCACCCGAGAAGCACGAAGATGTATAGAGATATGAAGAAATTATTCTGGTGGCCAGGTTTGATGAAGGATGTAGCACTTTTGCGGCCAAGTGCCGTACATGTGCATTAGTGAAGGCGGAATGCCAGAAACCCGGAGGTTTCTTGAAGTCTCTATCTATCCCAGAATGCACATTCGAGGACATATCTATGGATTTTGGGTATGGCTTGCCTATGTCGCAGAAGGGAAATGACGTCATATGAGTGATCGTAGATAGGTTGACAAAGGTGTCGCACTTTATTCCAAACAAGAAGGAAGATCTGGTGGAAACGTTAGCCAAACTCTACGTAGATAATAATGTACGATTGCGTGGTGTGCCCCACAGTATTGTTAGTGATAGAGATGGACGCTTCACGTCGAATGACTGGAGGTTGGTGCATGGTCTGTTGGGTACTAAGCTAAAGTTCAGCACAGCCTTTCACCCGCAGACAGATGGCCAAACCGAGAGAGTCAACAGGACTATGGAGGACATGCTTCGCATGTGCGTCCTAGATTTCGGGAAGAATTGGGAGGATCACTTGTACATGGTGGAGTTTGCGTACAACAATAGCTTTCAGGCAAGTATTGGAATGGCGCCTTTCGAAGCCTTGTACGGGAGGAAGTGTCGTACGCCGTTGTCTTGGTTGGAGGCAGGCGAATCGAAGTTGTAAAAACGTCAAGCGGTGGAAGATGCCACTTCAATGATACGGACAATTCAGGAAAGGTTGATGATCGCTCAGGATAGACAGTCAAAGTATTACAATGCTAAACATAGAAATGTGGAGTTCAACGTTGGCGACATGGTATAACTAAAAATCAAGCCGTTCAAGGGTGTATCGCGGGTTCGACGCTTGAAGAAGCTGAGTCCGAGATACCTTGGACCATTTGAAATCCTGTAGCGTATTGGCGAGGCGGCGTATAGGTCGAACCTGTCGACGGAGTTGAGTGGGCTGCATGACATGTTCCACGTATCGGTGTTGCGTAAGGCAGTGCAAGAGCCTTCGCAGATCGTTGCGGACAATCAGGTACCAGTTGAATATGAGTTAACAACAAGGGTCAAGCCAGTATGACTTGAAGATGTTGCAGTCAAACGACTCCGCAACAAGGAGGTCCCAATGGTTAAAGTTCATTGGGATAATTGCGGACGTGAGGAGCTTTCTTGGGAGCGAGAGCAAGCAATGTTGGAGGAATACCCCGAGTTATTCCACTCAGGTATCATTTAGATTTTGTGTACCTTTATTTAATTTCGGGACGAAATTCCTTAAGTGGGGGAGATTTGTAACGCCCCGAATATTGTGTGCGAGTCAGTCCCGAAAAATGGATTTTTTTGGTTCCTGTATAGGGGTACACGGCCTAGGACACGGGCGTGTCCAAGGCCGTGTCTGGCTGGTGATTTTTTTTGCCGTTTTCAACCCGAGAAGGACACGGCCAGGAACACGGCCGGATGACACGGGCGTGTGCCAACCCGTGTCCCTACCCGTGTGCAGTTGGGTCGTGCGAGCCTACACCTGTGGCGAACTATAATTGCGCTATAAAATTTTATTGGACTAATGCTTTGCAGGGAAAGAGCACCACCGTCCCGAGTAAGGGGCAGGGTCGTTATAATTTGGTCGGCTTTTAGCTGACCATTGCCTTGTTTGCCACCGTGCGGTGGTATGTGCTTGCAGGTGCTGCGGAGCCGAGCGCCAAATAGCGGGATGGAGCCCATGTTGCTGCGCTGGCCCTAGAAGGCCGTAGAATAGTTGTTTTTACATTTATCATGTGTCGCCGGCCTGCGAGCCGATGTATGTAAGACATGTTATATTTTATGAACTGTTGGGTATTGTATCCACAACGTACCTGATTTGAAGAAGCCCCTGAACAAGCTAAGGTAAATAGACAATGTATTTGACAAAATATTTCAAGTTGTGCTTGCAGTTATTCCACGCTAAGTGCACACCAATGTCAGGGTGCAGTAGGTCAATATACACGGGTCTGCACGACGTAATCCCTCGTTGAGCAGATAAGTGTGTTGAGCTACGTGTACTCTCTCTATTGGAGTGTACTTACTTTCAAGTACAGGGCTGTGATTATGCAAGAGCAGACAAGGAGCAAGGATGGGTCAAAGAGCAGCTTTTGGGCGGAAAGACGAAAAATCATCTAAGTGATAATCGACGAGAATCACCAAGTGATTCTCGCCGATTCGGGGAGAATCACTAGTGATTCTCGCCGAATCGTTGAGAATCACTGGCTGATTCTCGCCGTTTCTTTCCGGCTACATTAAAGCGGGCAAATCTGGTGCTAAGTCATATTCGTTGAGAATCATCAAGTGATTCGGTGAGAATCATCAAGTGATTCGGCGAGAATCACTAGTGATTCTCGCCGAATCGTCGAGAATCACCGGCTGATTCTCGCCGACTCGTCGAGAATCTCCTTCGATTCTCACCGAATCTGACTTGGACAATTTTCTGGAAACCGCTGGACCGGACTCTGCCGCTGGCACTGTTTTGAACCGGAATTAGGGTTTCTTCTGGTGGGACCCACAACAGTCATTAAGGAGTATACTTGTGTATAAATACACGCGTATTTCTGAACAGTGAGGACACACAGAAAGAAATACACGAGCCGCCGACCGTGACCTAGATCGCGATACCTGCTCCGCCGCCGTCGCCGCTCGTGCAAGTTGTTCGCCAACCTTGATCGTGGTTTCTTCCAGATCTTCCGGCGACAGAAGCTTAGCCAAGCTTAGAGTCTTACGCGTCTAACCAGAGATCCTTTGTCTCTTGATTTGTTGATCGGGAAAACCTTCCCCGTCCGAATCGATCGAGACGATCGATCCTAGTGTGACCGTTGGAAGACCTAGCTAGCTTCGCTACGTAGTTTGAATCTCCAAAGTACAGCAGCCTCACACCGTTGTCGCCGCCGATCCCGAGAACCAAGCCGCCGCCCTTCTTACCGCCGCCGGTTTCGGGGAGATTCTCTCCAAGTGAGATCTAGGGTTGTGGACTCTTCGTGACTTCTAGAACACGTCATCAAACGAAGTGGGACACCTTAGTCTCCGAAAGTAGTTTGTATTTCTTGTACATTCTAGTTCATTTTTGTTGTAAAGGAACGTTGGTTCCTAGTTGTAAGGGTTGGGTGCAACCCGTGTTGTGGGAGTGTTGTCTCCTACGTGTGGAAGGGTTCCTTCCGATAGTATAAGGATTGGATTTCAATCCTGTTGGTGAAGAGACCGAGTCGTCCTTTGTTGGGAGATAGGTCGAAGGGGGAAAGTGGATGTACCCAAATCGGGGAACCACTATAAATAGCTTGTGTACTCTATTTGCTGTGCTGTTTTATTTTCGTGTGCAGGTACAATTTTAATTCCGCAAAAACGCTGCACGTCACCTATTCCCCCCCCCCCATAGGTGAAGGTAGTTGACACTAGGTGGACTTTCAAGTGGTATCAAAGCGAGGTTACTCATCAAAAAGGTTAACACCTTGAGTAGAATCCTGCCGCTAGTGTCAAGAAGAAGGCAAACATCTACTATGGACGGGTTCAAGTTCACAGGCAAGATCCCAGTGTGCACCAGGCTCAACTTTCCTATCTGGAAGGGAAGGATCAGGTTCTACATGGAAGCAGTTGATCCTCGACTCTTCATGATCGTGGAGGAGGGACCTTATGTCCCCACTGAGGTCTCCACCATAGATCCTATCAAGAAAGTGCCAAAGAAAATTTCTGAAATGGACAAGGACGAGATGGTGCTGGTGGGACTTGACAAGAAGGCGCAGAACATTCTGGTCAGCGCGGTCGATGACTCAATGATGCAGAACTTCTGCAATTGCAGGACAGCAAAGGAGATCTGGCACTGCCTGATTATCCTAATGGAGGGCACTGATGAAGTGAGGGATGATCGGAGATCCCTTCTGAACCAGAAATATGAGGCCTTCAGACAAGGGCCTAAGGAAGAGATCGGAGTCACCTTCGAGAACTTCCTCAAGATTGTCAATGCCCTCAAAGGATATGGAAGAGTGTTCACTGATGGTGAACTTAATGATAAATTTCTTAGGTCCCTTACTAAGGAATGTGACACAAAGATCTGCGCCATCCGAGAGTTTGGCAGACTAGCTGAAACCGACCCGCAAATTCTGTTTGGGAAGCTGATGTCCTATGAGCTTTAACTGAACACCAGGAAAGCAGAAGAAGAAGCAGAGAAGGCTGCAGCCAAAGAAAAGACTGTGGCTCTAAAAGCCATTCACTCCAGAAAAGGCAACGGTGCGGTTTCATACCGTGCCAGGAAAAAGGATGAGGAGGAGGACTTCGAGCCATGTTCCTCCAGCTCAGAGCTGTCTGAGGAGGATTTCTCCCTCATCACCCGAGAATTCAAGAAGTTCCTCAAGATGAGGAATCAAAGAAAGAAAGACGGCTCCTCCTCCAGGCTTCAGAAGAAAAATTATTCTTCTGACAGGTATGCTTCTAAACCGAACAAACATCGCTCCTCTGACATTATTTGTTTTGGATGCAATAAGCCAGGACACGTCGTGGCCGACTGCTACCAAGGCAAGAGAGAAAAAGGGAAAGGAGAGGAGCACAAATCCTCTAGATATAAGAAGAAAGAGCGGAGCTACATCGCCAAAAGGCCAAAGACACTGAGTGAGTCTGATTCCTCAGACTCCAGTGATGATGAGGAAGCCTACTTCGGGCTGGTGGGTCTCTCCGACTCAGAAGGAGAATGCCCCCCATTTACTGGGAAGGTAAAAGCTCAAACCCCGCACTCCGACTCTGAATCTGATCCCGAGTCTCAGGATGATGACCCTTAGGATAGCCTTTCGGGCCGTGAAGCAGAGCTCCTCGAGAAGTATGAGCTTCTGCTCAACACTTTCGAGGAGTGCCGTAAGAGATTGAAGGCTGAGAAAAAGGAAGTGAAATTCCTTAAGGGTGAGAGTGTCTCCCTAAGGGAAGAGATCACCAGTTTGATTTCTCTCCGACAGGAGCACCTTGACCTGTCTTCAAAGCATTCAGAGTCTCTTAAGCTCCTTGATCTTAAGCAGGAGGAAGTCGACAAGTTGGAAGAACAACTTGCGGCAGAAAGGAAGATCGTCAAGAGCTTCTCTATGCCAAAAATAGTTCTTCCAGTAGTTGATACCTTCTCTGCTCAGGCCAAAGGAGCTGGCTTGGGGCATGTAGGGGTATCTGGTTCCTCATCCAGGAGAAACAGGAACCAGAGGAAGAATAAGGCCGCCAAGAAGGCCTCTGCTGCTGAAAAGGGAAAGGCTCCGCTCAGTCCTATTGCGTTCAGAAAGCCTAGCTTTCCTTGCAACCAACATGACTTTGAATCAACCTTTGGTCATCATTTCCGGCCCTCGGTTGCAAAGCCAAAGAGCCGATATGATGGTTGGACCTTTCCCCGGAACTTCGGTGAGAGTGCCTTCAAGGCACCTTATGAGGAAATCCACATGGGAAATTATGGTCAATTCTCTAGCGGCCATAATGGAAAGCAGGCACCAAGAGTCAAGCCTGTTATACTGACGAAACAGAAGGTGAAGAAGTCATGTGACTGCAATCACTATGAGGCCTCCACCTCCAGATCCAAGGCCCCGGCTATACCCACCATTCCCAGGGTAAGGCAGGAGCCTAGGAAGAGGTACAACAGATTTGACTGTTGGTGTTGTGGCAAAGTCGGTCACTTTGCCGTGGATTGTTGGTTTAATCCGAGGTATAACGAGACTCCCTATGTTAGCACTGCGAGGCCGACCACTCGTAAGGTTAACCAACCGAGGGGGAGTATGCTAACCAGGAATCTAGGACCCAAGTTCGATTGGGTTCCTAAGGGAAATTAATTTGGTTTTGCAGGAATGTCCAAAGGCCACCAAAACGCCAATATGGTACTTGGACAGTGGATGCTCCCGGCACATGACTGGGACAAGAAGCCTGCTGCGTGATTACACTCCAGTCGAGAATGGACCCAAAGTCATCTTTGGAGGGTCAGATCGAGGAGTCACCAGAGGTTACGGTATGATTTCCAACGGTATAATCTCTATCACCGACGTGGCTTATGTTAAAGGGTTAAACCATAACCTGATCAGTGTAAGTCAGTTATGTGACAAAGGTTATGACGTTAAGTTCTGCAAGGATAAATGTCTGATAATATCATGTGCCTCTTCTGAGACGGTATTAACAGGCATTAGGAGCAGAAATATCTTCTGCTTAAATTTTCTCAGTTTAGATTCATCTACCCCCGTATGCCTTGTGGCAACAGGCAGTGCATCTCTTTGTGAACAATGGCACAAGAGATTGGCACATATTAATTTCAAAACAATTAGCATGCTATTTTCTAAAAACTTAGTAAGGGATGCTCCCGTTATCAAGTGCATCAAAGATAGCCCCTGTCCTGCATGCCAGATGGGCAAACAGACTCGGGCTACCTTTAAGAGCATTGCAGACAAAGACTCTTTTCGATGTCTTTACCTTCTACATATGGACTTGTTTGGTCCAATGCAAGTTCATAGCTTGGGAGGCAAGTCCTATACGCTAGTGATAGTTGATGATCATTCTCGGTTTACATGGGTGTTCTTCTTAAAACGAAAGTCGGATACGTTTGACATCTTCACTAGTTTTGTCAAGCAGGTTCAGAACGAATTTAACTGCCCAGTGGTCAAAAGCAGAAGTGACTATGGAACAGAATTCGAATCTGGTGCTATGACAGAGTTTTTTGAAGAACAAGGTATCTTTCATGAGTTTTCCTCCCCGCGCACTCCTCAGCAAAATGGAGTTACGGAGAGGAGAAATAGTACTCTCATTGAAGCCTGCACGACAATGTTGAAAGACACTTCTCTCCCAGAATACTTCTGGGCAGAGGCTGTCAATACAGCTTGTCATGTACAAAACCGAGCATTGATCAACAAGCATCATCGTAAGACGCCTTATGAGCTACTGAGAGGCAGGAAACCAACCATGTCCTACTTGAGGATCTTTGGTTGCAGATGCTATGTACTGAATAATGGGAAGTACCCGCATACTAAATTTGGTGAAAAAATGCTTCGAAGGCATATTCATGGGCTATAGTTCCCACAGTCGGGCATATAGGGTCTTCAATAAGAAAACCCTAGTGGTAGAAGAATCAATTAATGTTGTATTTGATGAAGGAAGTTTGCTTAACAGCAATTCCTCTAGTGGTATTCTTGAAGATGCAGGTGCACGACTTGAACAGCTGAGTCTCGATGAGACCGCTAAAGATGAAACTCCTAAGTATGTGAAAGTTTCCACCTCAACGTCAACTGGGAATGTTGAAGATCAAAATGGAACAACTCTCTTAGAAGAAGGAGAAGCCCAAGAAGTAGTCGAAGCTCCAGATGCCAGACTTCTTGAGCTCCGGCACGTGAGGGATCATCCTAGAGATCAGATCATCGGAGATCCTCGTGAAGGTGTCAGAACTCGAAGTGGTACCATTAACGAGATTTTGCATCTTAGCTTCCTGTCACAAGGTTGAGCCAAAGAAGTTCGACGAGGCAAACAAAGATGCGGCATGGATTTTGGCCATGCAAGATGAACTACATCAATTCGAACGATGCAACGTTTGGACGCTGGTTCCCAGACCACACAAGCAGAATGTGATTGGCACCAAGTGGATCTTCAGAAACAAGCTGGATGAACATGGTGTCATCATAAAGAACAAGGCAAGGCTGGTGGCTCAAGGTTACATACAGGAGGAGGGGATTGACTTCGACCAGACCTTTGCACCAGTGGCAAGGCTTGAGGCAATCAGATTGTTCCTGGCGTATGCTTCGCACAAAGGATTCACAGTCTATCAAATGGATGTGAAATCAGCATTCTTGAACGGAGACCTGAAAGAGGAAGTATACGTCGCTCAACCCCCAGGTTTTGTCAATCCTACTTATCCCAATCATGTATATTTTCTTAATAAAGCTTTATATGGTTTAAAACAAGCTCCACGAGCTTGGTATGAGACTTTATCTAGTTTTCTTCTTGAGAACAAGTTCTCTAGAGGTAAAATAGATAAGACATTGTGTCTCAGGGAAGTCAAAGGCAAGATTTTGCTGGTGCAAATCTATGTGGATGACATAATATTCGACTCAACGGACAACAATCTTTGCAAAAAGTTTTCCAAACTTATGCAAGGAAAGTTTGAAATGAGCAGTATGGGAAAGCTAAAGTATTTCTTGGGACTTCAAGTGAAACAGTCTCAGGATGGAATCTTCATCTCTCAGACGAAGTTCACAAATAAACTCCTCAAGAAATTCGGTATGGAGAATGCAACCTCTATGAGGACTCCAATGGGATCCACTATGTCTCTAGGATAAGGATGAGAAAGGTAAACCTTTCGATGAAACCAAATACAGAAGCATCATTGGATCCCTGCTCTACCTTACTGCCAGTAGACCGGATATCATGTTCTCCACATGTGTCTGTGCCAGATATCAGGTGAACACTAAGGAATCTCACTATGTCGCTGCAAAGCGAATTCTAAGATACCTTAAAGGTACTCCCAATCTTGGCTTGTGGTACCCGAGAAACAATGATGTCGAGCTAATATGTTTTTCAGATGCTGATTTTGCAGGGAGTAGGGATGACAGGAAAAGCACTTCCGGGACGTGTCAATTCCTTGGAAGAAGGCTTATCTCATGGAACAGCAAGAAGCAGAACTGTGTAGCTACCTCCACAGCAGAGTCTGAGTACATCTCGGCACGCAGCTGTTGCGCACAACTCCTATGGATCAGAAACCAGTTAGCTGACTACGACCTTCAGTTCAAGGAAGTACCGATGTACTGCGACTCCTCTAGTGCAATTGCAATTGCCAACAATCCGGTATCGCACAGCAGAACGAAGCATATTGAAGTGCGCTACCACTTCATTCGGGAGCACGTGGAGAACAAGGACATCTCTCTCTGTTATGTCCCCACGGACAAGCAGATTGCAGATATTTTCACAAAGTCCTTAGACGAAGCCAAGTTCAGTCTTTTCAAAACTGAATTGGGGATGTTAAATTATGAGGAATGAAGACTACAGAAGCTCCATGCTCGTGCATCTAGGGGGAGCCTTTGCCAGGAACTCAAGTGTGAGCACAGGTGCAAGAACCGAGGGGGAGCAAGGGGTCAAATGCTACAGACCCCGATTTGCAGAAGCCGAAAAGCGGGAGATTACCCTCTCGGCTAAGGCTAAGGTGGCTCCAAGTTGGCTAAGGTGGCTCCCAGTTTGCTCTCAAGAAATTGGTATTGGTAATGAATATCTCTCTCAACTCAATTTCAAGGTTATGATTATCATTCCCATACGCTTTATTCACCTTAGCTTGTAGGGTTTATGCTTCTTCAAATAGGGGGAGATTGTTGGGTATTGTATCCACAACATACCTGATTTGAAGAAGCCCCTGAACAAGCTAAGGTAAATAGACAATGTATTTGACAAAATATTTCAAGTTGTGCTTGCAGTTATTCCCCGCTAAGTGCACACCAATGTCAGGGTGCAATAGGTCAATATACACGGGTCTGCACGACATAATCCCTCGTTGAGCAGATCAGTGTGTTGGCCTACGTGTACTCTCTCTATTGGAGTGTACTTACTTTCAAGTACAGGGCTGTGATTATGCAAGAGCAGACAAGGAGCAAGGATGGGTCAAAGAGCAGCTTTTGGGCGGAAAGACGAAAAATCGTCTAAGTGATAATCGACGAGAATCACCAAGTGATTCTCGCCGATTCGGTGAGAATCACTAGTGATTCTCGCCGAATCATTGAGAATCACTGGCTGATTCTCGCCGTTTCTTTCCGGCTACATTAAAGCGGGCAAATCTGGTGCTAAGTCATATTTGTTGAGAATCATCAAGTGATTAGGTGAGAATCATCAAGTGATTCGGCGAGAATCACTAGTGATTCTCGCCGAATCGTCGAGAATCACCGGCTGATTCTCGCCGACTCGTCGAGAATCTCCTTCGATTCTCACCGAATCTGACTTGGACAATTTTCTGGAAACCGCTGGACCGGACTCTACCGCTGGCACTGTTTTGAACCGGAATTAGGGTTTCTTCTGGTGGGACCCACAACGGTCATTAAGGAGTATACTTGTGTATAAATACATGCGTATTTCTGAACAGTGAGGACACACAGAAAGAAATACACGAGCCGCCGACCGTGACCTAGATCGTGATACCTGCTCCGCCGCCGTCGCCGCTCGTGCAAGTTGTTCGCAACCTTGATCGTGGTTTCTTCCAGATCTTCTGGCGATAGAAGCTTAGCCAAGCTTAGAGTCTCACGCGTCTAACCAGAGATCCTTTGTCTCTTGATTTGTTGATCGGGAAAACCTTCCCCGTCCGAATCGATCGAGACGATCGATCCTAGTGTGACCGTTGGAAGACCTAGCTAGCTTCGCTACGTAGTTTGAATCTCCAAAGTACAGTAGCCGCACACCGTTGTCGCCGCCGATCCCGAGAACCAAGCCGCCGCCCTTCTTGCCGCCGACGGTTTTGGGGAGATTCTCTCCAAGTGAGATCTAGGGTTGTGGACTCTTCGTGACTTCTAGAACACATCATCAAACGAAGTAGGACACCTTAGTCTCCGAAAGTAGTTTGTATTTCTTGTACATTCTAGTTCATTTTTGTTGTAAAGGAACGTTGGTTCCTAGTTGTAAGGGTTGGGTGCAACCCGTGTTGTGGGAGTGTTGTCTCCTACGTGTGGAAGGGTTCCTTCCGATAGTGCAAGGATTGGATTTCAATCCTGTTGGTGAAGAGACCGAGTCGTCCCTTGTTGGGAGATAGGTCGAAGGGGGAAAGTGGATGTACCCAAATCGGGGAACCACTATAAATAGCTTGTGTACTCTATTTGCTGTGCTGTTTTATTTTCATGTGCAGGTACAATTTTAATTCTGCAAAAACGCTGCACGTCACCTATTCCCCCCCCCATAGGTGAAGGTAGTTGACACTAGGTGGACTTTCATGAACATTTGTAAGGCCATAAGACCATGTACCCGTTTCAGTGTATTTGGGGTTTCATTCCTGTAGTTGTAGCTGTGGACATTCATATTTGTTGGATTTAAATTTGGGTTCTTTCAACTTTAAAAACTTCCGCTAGAATGCTCTGTGATTAGGACGAGTAGTCTTAATTGGTTGGTTTGATTTTTCATTTAGTAACCCTTCCGACTATCTGTGGTATATGGCGTCGGGTTCCAGCTGGACCTTCTGTTATATGCCATGCGACAGATGGGGGTGTTACACTATCAAAGTCAATACTCCAATGAAGAACTTCAAGTTGAAGAACGTGCACCAAATAAGTAGAACCTCCTGGTGGCAATGCAAGGAATCCAGTGATCATCCCGTGGATCTAATCGTCAGAGATCCTAGTGAAGGTTTTTAAACAAGAAGTGGCCCAACTAACAAAGCATTGCATTTGAGTTTCATTTTCCAGATTGAGCCAAGGATGTTCGAAGAAGAAAATAAGAAAGCTTCATGGATTATAGAAATGCAAGAAGAGCTCAATCAGTTCAAAAGATGAAAGGTGTGGGAGCTAGTACCAAGGCCTAAAGGTCATAATGTCATAGGGATAAAATGGGTCTTCAAAAACAAGCTGGATGTGAATGGAGTCAACATAAAGAACAAAATCAGACTTATAGCTCAAGGTTATCAACAAGAAGAAGGGATCTACTTCGATCAAACTTTTGCACCAGTGGACAAACAGGAAGCGATCAGATTGTTCCTAGTATATGCTGCTCATGAAGGCTTCAAAGTCTATCAAATGGATGTGAAATCATCCTTCCTTAATTGTAATTTAAAGGAATAAGTATACGTGGAACAATCTCCAGGTTTTGTCAATTCATCCCTTCCTGATTACATTTATTTCTTCATAAAGCATTGCATGGTTTAAAACAAGCTCCTCAAGCTTCGTATGAGACGATGTCTAGATTTTTTCTTGAAAATAAGTTTACAAGAGAAAAGATAGGCAAAACATTATTTCATAGGGAAGTAAAAGACAAGATTTTTCTAGCATAAATATATGTCGATGATATTATATTTGGTTCTACAGAGGACAATCTTTGCAATAAGTTTTCCAACTTGATGCAAGGGAAGTTTGAAGTGAGTAGTATGGGTGTGCTGAAGTACTTTGTAGGACTTTAGGTGAAGTAATCTAAAGATTGAATTTTCATCTCTCATACAAAGTTCACCAAGGAGTTACTTAAGGAATTTAGAATGGAGAATGCAACCTCTATAAGAACTCCAATGAGTTCAACTATATCTCTAGACATGGATGAGAAAGGGAAACCTTTTCATGAATCCAAGTACAAAAGCATAATTGGATCCATACTCTATCTCACTGCTAGTAAACCAGATATAATATTTTCAATTTGTGTCTGCGCTAGATTTCAGGTGAACTCTAAGGAATCTTACTATGCCGCAACAAAGTGGATTCTGAGATATCTTAAAGACACACCTAATCTTTGCTTATGGTACCCAAGAAATAATGACTGCGAGCTAATTGGTTTTTCAAATGTTGATTTTGTAGGAAGTAGGGATGGCAGGAAAAACACTTCCGGGACATGTCAATTTTTTGGAAGAATACTTATCTCATGGAGTAACAAGAAGCAGACTTATGTGGAAATTTCAATTGCCGAGTTAGAGTATATCTCTGCAGGCAGTTGTTGCGCACAACTTCTATGGATAAAAAATCAGCTTGAAGACTACAACATGAAATTGAAGGAGATTCCCATATTTTGTGATTCATCAAGCGCAATTGCAATAAACAAAAATCCAATTTCTCACAACCGGACAAAACATATCGAGATACGTTATCAATTTATCCAGGAGCATGTGGAGAATTATGATATCAACCTTTGCTTTTTGTCAATGAATAATCAAGTTGAAGAAATTTTCACGAAGTCGCTAGATGATCCTAGGTTCACATACTTCAAATCAGGACTTGGAATTCTCAACAAATACACTTAAGGTGGTTAAAGAATCAAAAGAAATCTTCCCAAGTGAAGGTTCAATTCATCAAGTCGTCATTCAAGCACTCGTGAAATTAATCGGGAAATCACAAGTATATTCGATGTATATTCATGAATACTTGACGATTCGATGAGAGGTTTTTGACTCTATCAATTTATTAGATGTGTAATCATGTAAGTATTCAATGAATTAAACATGAACTCCCATAAGCATTCGATGAATTGGACTTGGTTCAGACTTTCTTTATTATTGGATCCAAAGAATTATTGTTATCAGTACCTCAGGTACGTGCCCTTTCAGTTTTAATCAAAATAATATGTATATATATAAACGGTTCATGGGAATTCGAGACTTCAAGATACCTATCTTCCTTTCGTCAAGGTTCTCCTGACTGTTCAGTTCTCCGTCAACCTCCAGAAAGCCTCGTCTGTTCGTCTCAATTCCATCAGAAAGTCCATCTATTTTTCCTCGAATTAGATCACAAATGGATCATAAAGGCGCTAATAATCTTCAAGTGGGAGGAGAACTCGTACGGTCTGGATTCTCAATGGCTTCCGATGAATTTTGAAATGTCATCCTCATGTTGGAAACCATCGGGTTGACATTTTTTTGGAGAAGGATTGTAGAGTCCTAGAAAAAGAGGTACTAGTATTCTTCAAGAATGCAGAACTCAAATGTGAAGGTACTTTAATCAAGAGCAGTGTATGAAATTTTGAAGTAAGCATGAAGCCAAGCTTCTTGAACCAATTTCTAAGAATGCCCAAGGTTGAGGAAGAAGATGAAATTTCTGATGCTGATTATGAAAGGGCACTCTCTTTCTGTGACCTAAAAAAGAAGACTACAACATTAAACAGAAAGAAATGAATGATGAAGGTTAGCTCCTCACTGACATCATTGGGAAAGTGTTCTTATGCAAGGTAGGGTCATATGACTATGTATCAGGAGACATGTTCAATTGCTAACAGTTGTGATCTATATGCACACAGGCCGGCCACACAAGATGTAACACCCCATTTTTCTTGAATTTGGGGTTCTAGAAGCTATCGTGTGGAAGTTGGTAGCTACCTCCTGGCTGTAGTCTTTATTCATCGAGACCATAGCATCAGGATGAATCATCGAGTAGTTAACACACCATGTTAGGTATCTACTGCCCGACGATAGCCCCTTTTCGTCGAGAGCATTGAGAATCTACCGCGCGGCTGTAGAGTTAACGTTGGCAGTTGTGTGACGTTTTGCAGAGGCAGGCGGGTCGATGAGCTATCGTGACGCGGAAGGTAGCTACCGTCCAGTGGTACCATGCAAAAATAGTTTCATAACTGGTGATATTTAGCCATCCAATCTTCTTAGAATTCAATCATATGGCCCAGAATCCTCCATCCATGAACCTTAAGTAGGGTTGAGGTACTCCTTCCTCTAATTTTTATCATCTTGGAGTGAGAGTTAAGGTGTGTTAGACGGAGAGTTTGGAGTGGGAAGAAGAGACTTAGTCCAGTATTGATGAAGCTTCGGAGCTCCGTTCGTTGATTCGAGGCCGAATTGGTGGAGAGGGCTTGAAGGAGCACACTTTCATCCGTGCAAATCAAGATCTTCATGGCTAGGAAGAGGATTCGTAAGGTAATGACATTTATCCTCTCGGTTATAGGATGCGTGCATGACATCTGTCTCGTTTTTTTCTTTCTTTCAAGCTTTTAGGCACATGATCTCTCAAATGAGAGGGGTTTAGGTCGCCAAGGTTCAAGAGGAGCCACCAAAATGATTGAGTTAGTCCCCGACATATTGTTGCACTAGAAATCCGCTCTGTTAGTTGATTAGGCATTGTGGGTGAATCCATATTTAAGACCAGTTGTCCGATTCAGTGATGTTGCATGACAAGCACTATAGGGATTTTGCTATAAATCCAATTGTGGCAAAGACGCCATTTGCGATGCCCTTTGTTTTGTGTGAGAACGAATGGTGATTTAGGGCAGAAATGTTGTGGTTGTTGAATGGTATGCAAACGCTTGACTTTGTCTCTATGGCCCGCTGGATACCCCATGACGTTGCAACTCATGTGTGGTGAGTGTCCTGACAAGATAAGTCCCCTTTTGTGAAACTAACGAGAACGCCAATCTTTTGGACAAGCCCGGGCGATAAAGCCCAAGAGCGGGCATGGTTAAGAAAGTGTTCTTAGCATTGATTTATTTGTGTGACAGAACTAATGTGAGAGTCAGAGCTTGCAGGAAAGCCCAAGTATTGTTACCCATAAGCGGGTGGGGCCTAAGCAAGAGTTCTGTGTTTCGGCTTGAACGCCGATGGGAGAAATTGGAAGTACCCATGTGAATGATGTGATGTGCTAATGTGTGATGATGTGTTAGAATCATAAGCACTATAGGGTGACTTGGGTGAAACCCAGGTTTGCATACATGCAACATTATAGGCCGCTTTTATTTAAATGCTCAACAAAGAAAGGTGTTTGATGTATGATAAACCCAGACTTATGCTCTCTATATTTATTCATGTTTAATGACATATACATATGAAGTGCTGACCTGCATGATAATGGAGTGCCCCAGGGTCTGCTAGGGATGGCCATGAGGAGATGTGTTGGTTACATAATTGAGGTCAGTATTTGTTGACCCACGTTACAACAATTTTTTACAGGGTAAGGATCGCAAGCTGCAGCAAGCTCACCAGCCAAATAGGCCTAAGCTTCATGAAGTGTACCCTCTTCTATTAGTTTGTGAATTGTTGAATCTAATGTTTCATGTACTTTAATCCATCTTGCATGCTGAGGTAGCCTAGGAGTGCTAAGACACTTTGCTATGTTTGTTATTATTGTAGTTTTGGACATTTGAATGCTATAAGGCCTTAAGGCCGTTTAAGACTCCTTTGGTTGTGGATAACTTCTAGTCTGGTTGTGTTTTTCCGCTGTCTTGTTTTTTTGAGTTTTGAGATTGGTAGCTCTTTAGATTACTTTTTAATGCAAAAGTTGCGGCGTCTATATATTGTGGGGCCCCGACCGTACCCTTATTATATGATCTTTACAGGGGAGGCGTTACAATTTGGTATCAAAGCGATGTTAGTGTCCAAGGTAAGGTTTAGTGGTTGATTTGACATAATCAGATCGCGTAAAGAAGTTATCCACAAAGGAGTATTCCGAGACCGTGAGTGTCCTTGTGTTTGTGTTTTGTAAATGGAACCTGATTCCTATTTTACCCTACTTTTCTAAGGGTGCAGGCGATGAGGCGGGGACGACGAGGGCACGAGAGGAGCCTTAGACAATCAATATTACTGCTCTGGGTCCTATGGGCATGGGTGTATCTCCAGTCGATTTCTGTCATATATTAGTAGAGGCAAAGGTAGATGCCCAAGCTGCAGCAGCAATTGAAGTTGTGACCCATATTACTCAGGTAATGACTCCCATTACCCTGGATACAACAACAGTAATACCGAGTGGAGGATCCAGGAAGGCAGAGCCATTGGCTGAGAGAGTTATCGTTGGGCAAGGAGACCGACAGATGAAGTATTTTCTAAGTTTCCATATTCCAACGTTCAAGGGAGTTGGCACACAGACTGATGTCAAGGACTGGTTGGCAGGGATTCAGGAACTCCTAAGGTGGAAGAAATACCAGAGGATAAGTAGTCCCAATTTGCAACCTTCATGTTAAAAGGTGATGCAAAGATGTGGTGGGTAAGACATAGCGGACGCCATTTTCGAGGACACACCTCATCCATAGATGTGTTTGCGAATGCCTTCTTGAGAAATTATATTCCACCGTCGACAAGGCTAGCTCTTCAGAGGTAGTTTTTGCACTTAGTGCAGCGAGACAAAATCATGGATGAGTATTTGCGGGAATTTACTCGTCTGGGTCATTATGCGGGAACGACCATGACTGATGATAAGTAGAGGGACAACCTCTTCTATCAAGGGTTGAGAGAGAATTTAAGACACCCCCTTATAGCTCTCAAGAATTAGGGCTTCAATGAGTTAGTTGAGGCCGCTAGGACGTTGGAAAGTGACATGGAGCAAACCAAACACCATAAGGGTCATGTGGTGTAGCCGTGAAAATGAAAGACTTCTCTATCGTAGGGAAAGTCAACAAGGAATAAATTGAGGAAGAAGCCCCATCCTTTCAGGTCAAGAAAGAAGAGAGGTACTACATTGGGAGAGTTTCGTTTTAAGGGACCACCAACATGCTACAAGTGTGGCAAGCAAGGACATATAGCTCGATATTGTACCGAGGGTGGTGCTGAGCCAGAGCCAATGCAGGAGCAATCTGTGCGTTCTGGCCCCAGTATTATGGAAAAAGTGAAAGGGGCAGAGTCGAGCGCTTTACATTTCCAACCAGTGCAACCAAGAGCCTACAATCTTGGGAAGCAGGAAGTGATTCGATAGACCGATATGGTGATAGGTACGAAAAAGTTTAAGTTCAGTTATTAGGTTAAGACTTTATTAACCTTTTATGTTTGTTGCATGTGTACTAGGCTTCGTGCTTGTTTCGGGCTACGCCGCTAGAGTTTTGTTCAACACGGGAGCATCACACTCCTTTCTTGCGGAAAGCTTTATTTGGAGAATTGAGTTTGAGCCCTTTTCTGCGAACGCAGTGTAAGACCCCCTTCTCCTTACTCAAGAGGTTCCAAGTCATATGCCCAGAACCGCTGCCTTACGGTGACACTAGAACATACGGGCAAGTGACACTGCAAGAAGCCGATCTTGCTGGCTTATATGATCATTCAACCTGTTGCCCAATCGAGAAAAGAAGTATAACTAGAAGTAAATGAAAAATAGCAAGTCCACAAGTAACATCAAAATCATCACATATATAGATGAAAATACAACAATCCACAATGAGTTCAAAACAAGAGATGGTCTTGTGCTCGATACATGTTAAGTTGAGGTTTCAACAATACAACTTATCATAAAAAAGAGCCCATACTAGTTTATATGATAAGGATCTGTGGTACGTATGACCAATGTATGCTATAATGTGTGATGCGGGTTATGATTTTACAAGTGTAACTCACATACACGACTCTGTGATCACAGACATTTATTTCTCACTTTTTGGAGTTAGCTGAACTCTCTGGTACCACCGTTGTGGCTACGACATTAGTGGAGCGGGCGTCTCCGCTCCCTTGGCAGGTACACATCCTATGTGCACATTCCAGAGTCTTTGCATACTAATTTGCTGGCAAATCCACCATTCTTTTTGGTCAGGTGTGCGTTTTTGGGGATTGTCTTCCAAACTGCACTATAAACAAACTACTAGCCCCTCAAACCCCCATACCTCGCCAGAGTCACCGCACTGCCATCAGTGTGACAACAGTCCAGTACCACATGACCCGCCACTACTATGTTCTATGCACATACAAATTATTTCCAACCCGAGACTCCAGCTCGTAGGACCAACCCATCCTGAAGTAACCATTCGAGCCTCCTGCTCGCAGGACTAAACACGTCCCGTATCCAAACATCAGAACCTCCAGCTCACAGGAGTAAACCCGTCCTGAATCCTCTAACCCTATACGAGTGAGTTTGTCACATCATTCTATTAACCTTTTAGACTACTCTTGTCTAATTCTTATTATACGTAGTAGTTTAGGGTTAATCTATGGACTGCCGAGGGCATGCCCGGTGATGGGTTTTCGGGGGCACTAGAAAATACGATGGGCTGAAGCCCAAAGCTCCCTTTATTAAGGACACTTACTTTTATTAATGTCTACCCATTATTAATAGCCCAATCTTGTATTTTCTCTTGAGTAAACCTAATGGCTTCAGGTATTGGTTTGGTGAGCGACGATCTTTCGTCGGGCCCTGTTGGAACACCCTATTACTGATTTGGGTCAGAATCACTATGTCTCTTAGGAAACCTATTTTGACCTCATTGTATAGATCTAAAGGTCAAGTAGAATTGAGTCTAAGGGTTAGTAGTTAGGTTTGAAAGCTGTTTTGGAGAACAAGTCATTTCGTCGAGATCAGTACGACGAATCGTCGAACTCCATTCGACGATCGTTGAGCTCACTTCGACGAATCGTCGAACTCCATTCGACGATCGTTGAGCTCAACTTCAACAAATCATCAAACTCCATTCGACGATCTTCGAGCTCAGATCGACGATCTTGACTCGAGTTTAATTCTCTATCTCTGAGCTCAGTTCGACGATAGTTGAGCTCTGATCGACGATCTCTGTTTCTGTCTAAGTCCAGGCTCTGAGCTCAGTTCAACGGTAGTGGAGATCAGTTCGACGTTTTTCTGAAAGAGTTCAACGATTTTCAAGATTCAAATTCAGACAGTTGAGGAATTATTCTCAGCAATTAATTCAAAGATCTTGTAGCCGTTTTCAATTAATCTGGAGCAAGTTTCAAGGAATTATCAAGGAATGTTTTATTGGACTTTCCTCCAGAAGACAAAAGCAATTAAGGAAGTCATTTATGACAGGCCAACGACTATCTTGGACAGTGGATCATTTCTATTCAGACAAAAGGAATAAAAGATTAGATTTTTCAATCCTGCTCTAGAAAAACAAGAAGTTAGAAAAATATTCTCTGCAACAACAACTCTCTGCAACAACAAGAATTACAGCTCTTAAAACAACAATTACACAAGAGAAAGAAAGAGAGTTCCAGACATTCTCAGTATCAAGATTCATACAAGAACACACATCACAAAAGGAGATCAACCATCTGAAACTTTCAGATCTCTCTTGATTCAAGTGTTCAAAGGCCATCATCATTCAAGACTCCAGACACCTCACATTTCAGCTGTTGCTGAAATCATCATTTGCTGGAGATCAATTTTCTGAAGGACTATCACCCTACTGCAAAGCTTCACTTCCTGAACAACTCAAGATCTCAGGGGGAGCTTTGACAACATCCACCATCTTCTCTCTGATTGTTGACAGAGAAGATCTTCTCATCCCTCTCTCTCTCTCTCTGCTGTAAAGGGTTTTTCAAACTCCCTTCAAAAGTTTGTGTTTGGTTTTTGAGCACCTTATCAAAAGCTCATTGGTGGCAAGACACCTGATCAAAAAATCTAGTTTGGTTTTTGAGCACCTTATCAAAAGCTCATTGGTGCCCAGGACACCTGATCAACTCATCCTGCAGTGGATTCCTACCTAGGGTGGTAGAAGAGTGGATGTACCCAGATTGATTGGGGAACCACTATAGCTCCTTGTGTCTTCTGGTTGCATACTTTATTTTTGTTTCTGGCTGTGGTTTGTGATTGCTTTGTGATTATTCTGTGGTTAGATTTACTTTATATTATTTGCTTCCCTGTTCACATAAGAATACAACAACTGTTGTAAAAGTTTTTAGCAAGCACCATACTCTATTCACCCCCCCTCTAGAGTATATCAGATCTAACTTGCACTTTCAGGCCCCATTATGGATGTTTTCTTTGTGGCTTGCACTTTATCACTCGTTATTGTGTAGTGACATACTTGTGACACTAAGCATGGTTTCAACTTCCCAATACATCTCTCAATCCAACCACCTATCATTTTCCTGTGGGTCCTAGTATTACACGTCACTTTTACTAAGCACAACCCATGACCTAATTCTAACCCGTATGAGACGACTTCCAATTCCCTAGGCCAAAGGCCCCAAAATATTTATCATTTGTTTGTCATGTATATGAAGTTGACCATTTAGAATTTCATCATTTTTCTAATTATTTAGGACCATAAATTAAATCATTTAATCAGGTGGCATAGGTCACTTTGTACATGAGCTACTATATCCAATAGTCCATTATATCCAGATAATTTACCTGGAGTTCATCTAGGTTAAAAATAGTTGTTCACCGAAGATACAAATTGTTCCACTAGATTTACTATTCATTTTCTATTTATGATTATAATCACAATTATTCCATTTTCCAAATGAAGCACATAAAATATTCAACTAAAAATTCATAGAAAATTACTGGTGATTAAAATTATCATAATAAGACTCAAAATATATTTTCATACTCCTAGCCAGTGATGTGACCTAAAATAATTACATGTGAACATTATTACAAAAATGCCACTACTAAGGTTTTCAACATAATTAGTCATCCAAAATTCTTAAATAAATTCATAGGGGTTTATATCATAGAAATAAGAGTACATACATTTTTACATAATTTTCCAAACATTATTACCCCTACTTTAAATTTAAATCCCAAAAGGGTAAATTTATAAATATATTATATACACAAGTTATAATTCTCAAACAAGATCATAACTTTTTCCAGAGATGTGAAATGTCCTATTAGTGCCTATATCACAATTTTGGAATTTCCTAAGGTCAGCAGCCCTACTTCTTATTTTTATTTCTAAATGAGCCTATTTTCCAATAATTCCAAATAATGAGATTCTTGATCCCAAAATCCCAATCTTTCCGTGGGAGGTGTATTTCATCCTTATGAGCTCCTGAACATGGACATGTATTTGGCCAAATAGGCTAAATTCACAATTTATCAATTACACAATAATTATAGATCTACCTTCACCATACATGTAGGATCCTTTAACATACTGAGGTCTAACTGGTTCCAAAATTCTACCAAGGACATATGATGACCTTACAACCATGCCACCCTAACTTGAGGGTATTTGGAATTGAGAATCTCAATAAATTCCTTTTATTTAATAATTCATATTTCTATTAAAACTATAGATAATTATTCTCCAAATTTTTTGATTTTTGGACATAGTCTAAGTATGGTATACACACATACTTGACTTAAATTTCACAGTATGTGGGCATATAATTTAGCCTAGGCATCCATTTGAAGTTCTGCACTAGTATAAGAGCAGTCCTCTACAATGAGATTCAGTGCTCCAAATTTCATGTTTAGGGTGTCAAATTAAAGGTAAGACAAAGATCTACAATTTTAACGTTGATTAACAGTTCTGTATTTGCATCTAAGGGGACTAAAATAAACATAAAATGTCCCTATGTAAATGTGACAGAAACATACACAATATTAATAGTACGCTATTGTTCATAATGTTTAAATCGACCACATCCATGCATCTTCCTCCTCCAGCGGATGATCTAGATTAAGCCCGCCTATAAAAACTTCAAACTAATTTCCCGACCATTGGGCCACTACCACCGCCAGCGATTATCGCCACTGCCTCCGTTGAGGTGGCGTCTGGCATTTTCTGGCAACATGGCCGTCAGAGGCAGCTCCTCCGGCGACCCCGAGCAAAAAGAAACGCTCGAATTTCTCCCTCTCTCACATAGCATCGGTCTCAGTTGAGCAAGATATCTCTCCTAGTGGATCTAGAAGACTAGCACCGAGGGAGGGGAGGAGAAACGGACCTGGATGCGAGCTTGGCGCCGGGTGCGGTAGTGGTGAGCCATCGCTGATCCTTTCTCCAGAAAGTTAGCTCCAAAGCTGGATTCTCCAGCTAATGCTCAACTCCAGAAATCGTTTCCCACTCCTTTGGCTCAACAATGATGAAGGCGGGCTTCATAGAAATTGTCCAACGATTAGGTTTTGTTTCTTCCCTTTTCATAAAAAGAATTTGGGTTTAAGTTGCTTGCCACTTGTCACCCATTTATTCGACCGTCAATCATTGCCTTAAATAGGTCTTCTTGAAATGATCAATGTATTAAATAGGTTTGCTGAAGAGATTAGGTTCAAACGTTCCATTATCATTTTATCCCGAAAACCCGGTTCATGCCGGATATATATAAAGCAACAAATACAACTTAGAAAAAATACTCTATGTCCAAAAGCGTTGAGTGGTGTCGAGAACAATCAACGCTGCGTTGAGTGGCATTGAGACCACTCAACGCCTCGTTGAGTGCCATTGAGTGCCATTGAGACCATTCAATGCCGCGATGAGTGGCGTTGAGACCACTCAATGCCGGGATGAGTGGCGTTGAGACCACTCAACGCCGCATTGAGTGGCGTTGAGACCACTCAACTCCGCGTTGAGTGGCGTTGAGACCACTCAACGCTGGGTTGAGTGGCGTTGAGACCACTCAACGCCGCGTTGAGTGGCGTTGAGACCACTCAACGCCGCCTTGAGTGGCGTTGAGACCACTCAACGCCGCGTTGAGTGGCGTTGAGACCACTCAACACCGCATTGAGTGGCGTTAAGACCACTCAACGCTGTGTTGAGTGGCGTTGAGTGGCATTGAGTGGTGTTGAGACCACTTAATGCCGTATTGATTGGCATTGAGACCACTCAATGCCTTGTTGAGTCCACTCAATGCCAACAACAAGATGAAAATACTGTAAAAGAGTATTGAGTGGTGTTGAGACCACTCAACGCCATGTTGAGTCCACTCGATGCTTTGTCGAATGGCATCGTGTTCACTCGACTCCTATTGATTAAAGAGCATGGCATTGAGTCTACTCGACACTTTGTCGAATGGCATTGTGTTCACTCGATGCCTATTGATTAAAGAGCTTGGTGTTGAGTCCACACAATGCACTCGATGCTTCATCGAGTAGCGTCGTGTTCACTCGACGCCCTGTTGAATCCACCCTATCTCCTTGGCACAAACCTAGCCTAACCCCATTCACTCACCACATGTGCTATCCTAAACCCGGTTAAGGGGTCTAGAAGAAAATGGGATGTTACAAATCCTAATAAACAAAAAAAATAATTTCATCACCTAAATTCAAGTTCGGGTCTACGAGGTTCATATGCACAAGAATTTAATAACTTTTCAAAAATACTTATGATATACCTGAGGTGAAGAGTCCCGGATATCATTCCTGCATCTAATCCATCGCCTCCCAGGTGTGATCCTCTCATCCATGGTCGGACCACATCACCTTGTCCATAGGAATCTTCTTCTTCCGCAGGACTCGAATCATTGTGTCATCGATCCGGACCGGCTCCAAACAAACTAATCTATCAGGTTCCATTGGGCCTACTGTAGTGGTGATATGCTCCTCTGGCCGATGTAGTGCTCCCAAAATCTAGGAGACATGGAAGATGTCGAGTATAGTCCCAAACTATGGCGGAAGCTCCAGCCGGTAAGCAAAGGGACCTTTCTGCTCTAGGATCAAGTATGGTCCCATAAATCGAGTGATGAGCTTCTTGTGCCACCGCAGCCGTGAGACACCTTGCACCAGACACTTTTTTAAGAACAACCTGTCCCCCACCTGGAACTCCACCTTCTGATTCCTCGCATCGTAGTACTTGGCCTGCCTACTATGTGCCTCAAACATCCGATCCTTGATCAGCCGCATCTGAGCGTCCGTATCCTCAATATAATCCGATCAAAGTGCCCTGGGGTCCACATCCTGGACCCAAGATAGTGGTGTACGACACTTTATTCCATATATGGCCTCATATGGCGCCATCCCAATGCTCTCCTGGTGACTGTTGTTGTAGGAGAACTCAATCAGTGGCAATAGTTTCTCTTAGGGCTTCTCCATGTCTAGTATACATAAATGCAGTAGATTCTCCATAGTCCGATTGATCAGCACTGTCTGGATGTTGATCTGCGGATGGAAAGCGGTGCTAAAAGCAAGCTGAGAGACTAAGTACGCCGACACCACTCTCCACTCCCTAGAGGTGAATCTACCATCACGGTCTGAGACAATCGTCCTGGGGACATCGTGGTACCTGACGAATTGCTCTACAAACAACCTCAATAAAAAACAACTGGGCTATCCTTCCTGATCAGTATAAATCGAGATGCCTGATGCGTGTAAATCGGCAAGCGCACCGGACGCACAAGTAATAAAGTTTGGGAATAAATCCCCGAGTGTCGGTCTCTTGAGGAATGCAATTAGCATAGAGGGACAACAGTTCAGAAAATATTGTTATGAGGGTTATACTTAGAAATAGAGTAAAAAACGGGACTTGAGAGATTGTGGTTGTTTAATCTAATAAACTAATTAAAGCTATGGGGGTCGAAGGCACCGCTTCGCAAGGTGAGGTGAGTGTATCGGCCGCGATGCCGAACTTCGGTTGGGCGAGTGGCCGGAAAGCGAATGGGTGGAAGTGTTCTTATGCAGAGTGCATTTGGGTGAAACAAGGGTATGTAGTGTAACACCCCCATCCGTCGCATGGCATATAACAGAAGGTCCAGCTGGAACCCGACGCCATATACCACAGACAGTCGGAAGGGTTACTAAATGAATAATCAAACCAATCAATTAATATTACTCGTCCTAAACACAGAGCATTCTAGCGGAAGATTTTAAAGTTGAAAGAACCCAAAAGTAAATCCAACAATATGAATGTCCACAGCTACAACAATAGGAATGAAAACTCAAATACACAGAAATGGGTACATGGCCTTAAGGCCTTACAAATGTTCACTTCATAAATAGTGTTTTACATACATCGGCTCGCAGGCCGGCCACACATGAAATATATAAAAACAGCTATTCTACGGCCTTCTAGGGCCAGCACAGCAACATGGGCTCCAGCCCGCTATTTGGCGCTCGGCTCCGCAGCACCTGCAAGCACATACCACCGCACGGTGGCAAATAAAGCAACGGTCAGCAAAAAGCCGACCAAATTATAACGACCCCGCCCCTTACTCGGGACGGCGGTGCTCTTTCGCTGCAAAACATTAGCCCAACAGTATATATATCGCAATTATAATTCGCCACAGGCGTAGGCTCGCACGGCCAAACACCCCGTGCACTCAGGGCACATTCATGGTGAACCCTGACAAATCAGTGCATTCACCACCATCCCCAGGATGGCAACAACATGTGAGCATTTAGCCTTTCTGACCACTGTCTAAGGCTCCGACTATGCCAACGGCCAGTCCCCGTCTTCGGGTCTCTCGTACCGAACCACATAGCCTAGGTCCAATTCCACTTGCCCGTTGCTCACGCCGCATGTCCAATTTAAGGAACTTTGCGCGGGCCAAGCTTCTCTCGGATCCCAAATTTTTCCAAAACAGTCTCATAACCCAGTTATGATCAAGGCCGGTTCCCAGACCGCCAAGTTAGCAGAACACGTTTCCGCTCAATTTTCCGGGTGCGCCTTGAAGCTAACCTTCAAGGATCCCTGCTGCAATCTACCGCGTGGAAACCCGAAAAATCCAAAGCACGGAGTCTTCTCCGGCAAAACCATATCAAATGCAACATCACCGATCCAGACAAAACACGTCCGGGTAGGCTTCACACACAATGCCTATGCCCGTACTTACGATTCCGGGCTCTACATGCAACACAAGGGGGACTATTCCCGTCAACCCCAAGGAACACCACGCACTCACCGCAAACTCGCGGGAGCGGGATTCCTTATGCAGAAAGAAAGAGATTCAAGCGCTCGAGTTGAGAATCGTTACCCTTGTAGTCCGTTTTGGCGCCATGGAAAAACTACGCGGTTAGAAGTCTTCGCAATGACCTTCCCTCCACGGATCCGCTCTCTGATTTCGAAACGGTGCTCCGATGCTCCGCCGGCGGCCGGAAACCTCCTTCTTCTTCCTCTCCTCTCTCACTTTGGAAGGGGAGAACTTTGGAGAGAAAATGAGGGAATAACTCCCTATTCCCGGCCTTAACAGAGCAGGATTTAATCTGGGCCATTGGATCCTAATTAAAGAAAATGAACGGCTCGGATCTGCACAAAATTCCCCAGACCTGGGCCGCACACAGCTTGGCACACGGTCGTGTCCAAGGCCGTGTGCCTCGATCCAGGCACGATCGTCGAACTGAGAAATGCACACGGGCCAAGACACGCCCGTGTCTGACCTGACACGCCCGTGTCGGGTTCCTCAACACGCCCGTGTTCGTGGGCGTGTCACGCATAACCGCCACGGCAACGGACACGACCCATCAGGACACAGGTAGGGACACAGGTTGGCACACGCCCGTGTCGGATGACACGCCCGTGTCATCCGACCGTGTTCCTGGCCGTGTCCTTCTCGGGTTGGAAACGGCCAAAAATCACCAGCCAGACACGGCCTTGGACACGCCCGTGTCCTAGGCCGTGTACCCCTACAGGAACCAAAAACTCTTTTTCCGCGACCGACTCGCACACAAAATTCGGGGCGTTACAAATCTCCCCCACTTAAGGAATTTCGTCCCGAAATTAAGCAAAGGTACACAAAAGCTAAATGATACCTGAGTGGAATAACTCGGGGTATTCCTCCAACATAGCTTGCTCTCGCTCCCAAGAAAGCTCCTCACGTCCGCAATTATCCCAACGGACTTTAACCATTCTGACCTCCTTGTTGCGGAGTCGTTTGACTGCAACATCTTCAATTCGTACCGGTCTGACCCTTGTTGTTAACTCATAATCAACCGGTACCTGATCGTCTGCAATGATCTGCGAAGCCTCTTGAACTGCCTTACGCAACACCGATACGTGGAATACATCATGCAACCCACTCAACTCCGTCGACAGCTTTAATCTATACGCCGCCTCGCCAACACGCTCCAGGATTTCAAATGGTCCAAGGTATCTCGGACTCAGCTTCTTCAAGCGTCGAACCCGCGATACACCCTTGAACGGCTTGATTTTTAAATATACCATGTCGCCAACGTTGAACTCCACATTTCTATGTTTGGCATTGTAGTACTTTGACTGTCTATCCTGAGCAATCTTCAGCCTTTCTTGAATTGTCCGTATCATTGAAGTGGCATCTTCCACCGCTTGACGTTTATACAACTTTGATTCGCCTGCCTCCAACCAAGACAACGGCGTACGGCACTTCCTCCCATACAAAGCTTCGAAAGGCGCCATTCCAATGCTTGCCTGAAAGCTATTGTTGTACGCAAACTCCACCATGTACAGGTGATCCTCCCAATGCTTCCCGAAATCTAGGACGCACATGCGAAGCATGTCCTCCATAGTTCTGTTGACTCTCTCGGTTTGGCCATCTGTCTGCGGGTGAAAGGCTGTGCTGAACTTTAGCTTAGTACCCAACAGACCATGCACCAACCTCCAGTCATTTGACGTGAAGCG
This sequence comes from Platanthera guangdongensis, assembly GCA_039583875.1. Lineage (NCBI taxonomy): Eukaryota > Viridiplantae > Streptophyta > Magnoliopsida > Asparagales > Orchidaceae > Platanthera > Platanthera guangdongensis. The sequence goes on from CM077150.1 coordinate 153,851,790, forward strand.
TCCATCACGATCACTAACGATATTGCGAGGCACACCATGCAGTCGTACAATATTATCCACGTAGAGTTTGGCTAACCTTTCTACTGGATCTTCCTTTCTCATTGGGATAAAGTGCGACACCTTTGTCAATCTATCTACGACCACCCAAATGGCGTCATTTCCTTTCTGCGACTTCGACAAACCGTGCACAAAATCCAAAGATATATCGTCAAACTTCCATTCTGGGATAGGAAGTGATTTCAAGAAACCTCCGGGCTTCTGGCATTTCGCCTTCACCAATGCACAAGTACGGCACTTGGCCACATAAAGCGCCACATCCTTCTTCAAACCCGGCCACCAGAATAATTTCTTCATGTCTCTATACATCTTTGTGCTTCCCGGGTGGATTGAGTATTTGGTATGATGAGCCTCATACATCAACTCCTCCCGAATATTATCCGCACTAGGAACGCATAGACGACCGTCCTTCCTTAGCAACCCATCTTCAACCACAAACTGGGAATTTGACCCATCCAAAGATCCATCTAGTATTTGCTTCATGCTGCTATCCTGAACCAAAAGCCCGCCGAACTCTATCCGCTAGGTCACACTGCACCTCTGTCCAAAACAGTTTCGCCTCGGCACTAGACTGCTTGTCAACGCAAGATATCTCCAATGCCTCCAACTCTTGGACCAATCTCTTATCATGCACTGATAACCAGTTGCCTTGTGCGGGAATCTTACGACTCAACGCATCCGCCACTACATTTCCCTTCCCAGGCACATAATGTATCTTGAAGGTGTAGTCCCCTAAGAACTCCATCCACATCCTCTGCCTCATGTTTAGATCCTTTTGGTCCAATAGGTACTTCAAACTCTTATGATCGGTGTAAATATCTACCTTCACACCGTACAGATAGTGCCTCCAAAGCTTTAGAGCAAAAATCACGGCCGCTAACTCTAAGTCGTGGACCGGATAATTCCTCTCGTGAACCTTCAATTGTCGTGAACCATAAGCTATCACTCTCCCATGCTGTAGCAGAACACAGCCCAAACCACTGCCTGAAGCATCACTATAAATCTCTAACCCTTCGGTACCACTTGGCGAACATAAAATAGGCGTCGTGGTTAACCGCCTCTTCAACTCTACAAACGCCTGTTCGCACTCCGAAGACCACACAAACTTCTGATCCTTTCTTGTCAACGTCGTGAGTGGTAGTGCTATCCGCGAGAAGTTCTCTACGAAGCGCCTGTAGTAGCCAGGAAGCCCCAGAAAACTCCGGACCTCTGCCACTGTAGTCAAAGTAGGCCACTCCCGTATCGCCACTATCTTCGCCGGATCCACAGCTATTCCTTCTCCACTGACAACATGACCAACGAACGCTATCGAGGATAACCAGAATTCACACTTGGAGAACTTTGCATATAACTGACTTTTCCTCAATGTTTCCAACACCATGTGTAAATGCTTGTAGTGATCCTCCTCGCACCGCGAATATACCAGGATATCATCAATAAATACTATCACGAACTGATCCAAGTATTCTCTGAACGTCCTATTCATCAGATCCATAAACACGGATGGAGCATTCGTCAACCCAAACGGCATGACTGTGAACTCGAAATGCCCAAACCGCGTACTGAATGCTGTCTTTGGAATGTCGCTCTCCCTTATCCTCAACTGATAGTAACCAGACTTCAAATCTAACTTCGAATATACAGTTGACCCAACCAACTGATCAAATAGATCGTCAATCCTCGGGATTGGATATTTGTTCTTCTCCGTAAGTTTGTTCAATTCCCGATAATCGATACAAAGCCGCAAGCTCCCATCTTTCTTCTTAACAAAGAGAACTGGTGCGCTCCAAGGCGACGAACTTGGACGCACATAACCTTGCTCTAGCAACTCCTGCAGTTGCACCTTCAACTCTGCCATTTCTCTCGGGGCTATCCGATAGGGGGAGCGTGACACCGGTTTGGCACCCGGTACCAGCTCTATAGTAAAGTCTATCTCCCGCTGAGGAGGGGCTCCTGGGAGATCATCTGGAAACACATCAGGATACTCGGACACAACTGGGATGTTGCCCAAACTAGGTTTAGGCGTCGAAGTCTGCACTAGAGTGACATATAGTTCTGCCCCAGACCGAACTGCCTTGAACATCTGAAGGGCCGACATCAGAACTTTCCCTGACCCCTTCATGCCCGCAAAAGTAGTCTCCCGATCAGTGTCCAGACCCAACTTGACTTCTTTACGGTTGCAATCAATGCATGCACTCTGCTCCGAGAGCCAATCCATACCGAAGATTACATCGAACTCCACTAATGGTAGAACCAACGCCCGCAAATCAAACTCCCGGTCTCCAATCCGAATCTTTACAACACAGATCCTATCCACACGCATTGAGCACCCATTAGGCAACAACACATCCAACTTGTTTTCTGCCATCGAGAACGGAACTCCGATGCGCGATATAAACTTTTCAGACAAGAAGGAATGTGATGCCCCCGTATCAAAAAGGGCTCTTGCCGGAAACCCAAAGATTAACACAAAGCCTAGCACTAACAAACGTAAGCTAACAAATACAAAAGTAACAACTATAAAAGTTAAACTACTATAATTTAACTCATACCTGTCACCACGTCTGCTTGCTTTATGGCCTCCTGTAGACCAAGGTTGTAGACTCTAGGCTGGGCTGGAGCATGATGGGATGCGGTTGACTCCACCGCCTTCCCTTTCTCCTCATAAGTCGCTCCAGGTCTCCTCTCGGACTTTGAACGTCCGCTCCAACACTCCCGAGCAAAATGCCCCGTCTTCCCGCAGTTGTAGCAAGCTCCGGGGACTCGACTTGTAGTTGCCCCCGATGCATCAGCCGAAGGGGCTGAGTTTGAAGTCCTCCGCTTCTTGTTCCATCTGCGGAAACCTGTCTTGTTACTTGGCACCTTGAACTCGGTCTTCCTTTCTCCTGGGTCCCTCTTCTCTTGAACTTTCTTCGTAACCTTTTCCAACGATCGGGCTGAATTGACCAAGGCTAGGAAGCCCTGCGCCTTAGGCCCAGCAAGGAGTAACTGTAAACCGCAACGAAGACCCTCATAGAATCGGTTGGTCTTCCTCTCTTCTTTAGAAAACATAGCACCAGCATAACGACCCAACCGTGTGAACTCATGCAGATATTCGTCCACGCTTCTGGATCCCTGAGTCAACCCAAGAAATTGATTCTCCATCTCCAACTTCTGAGCAGAAGGTACAAATCTGGCTAGGAACAATCTTGAAAATTCTTCTATCGGCACATCCGCAAGTTGCCTTCCCACTAGAAGATGAAACTCCAACTCGTCCCACCACAGCCTCGCCTCACCTTCCAAAAGAAAAGTCGCTATGGTGGTCTTCTGCCACTCCTCAGTCATTGTGGCCGTCAACACCCTCTTTATGGAAGAGAGCCAGTCCTCAGCTTGAGTTGGCGTTCCAACCCCATTAAACCTCGGAGGATTAAAGCCCATCACGTGCTTTAGCTGCCGCTCCGTAATTCTCCTCGGCTCTACTAACTCAACTGCTGCGCGTTCCACCACTCTCGGCTCTGCCGCCCTAACCGGTTCTTGCTCATCCGCAGGAGCTGCGCGATGCATTTGCCCTACAGGTTGGGCATTTATCATTGCGAATACGGCTTCAGCCACCATCCTGATGGTTTCCGCTGAATGGGGTGTAGCAGGCACGTCCCTTGGTGCACTACTTTCCGCTGATTGCGGACGCTCTGACTGACCAGCACCGCTCCTAGCAGCCTATAAAAGCAAAGACACACGATTAGACGACAAACAAATTGCTAAAAGAAATCATTGGAACACTCAGGTTCCACAAAACAAGTGTATTTTCATTCCTAAGTGGACATTCATGGGTTCTTTTTAATGTTATAATGATGACGCACACATGTGCTCACCACCCCTTAAAAGAATTCGCCCACGAATTCATTTAAGCTTGACCGTAACCAGAAGTCTGATACCAAATTGTAACACCCCCATCCGTCGCATGGCATATAATAGAAGGTCCAGCTGGAACCCGACGCCATATACCACAGACAGTCGGAAGGGTTACTAAATAAATAATCAAACCAATCAATTAATATTACTCGTCCTAAACACAGAGCATTCTAGCGGAAGATTTTAAAGTTGAAAGAACCCAAAAGTAAATCCAACAATATGAATGTCCACAGCTACAACAATAGGAATGAAAACTCAAATACACAGAAATGGGTATATGGCCTTAAGGCCTTACAAATGTTCACTTCATAAATAGTGTTTTACATACATCGGCTCGCAGGCCGGCCACACATGAAATATATAAAAACAGCTATTCTACGGCCTTCTAGGGCCAGCACAGCAACATGGGCTCCAGCCCGCTATTTGGCGCTCGGCTCCGCAGCACCTGCAAGCACATACCACCGCACGGTGGCAAATAAAGCAACGGTCAGCAAAAAGCCGACCAAATTATAACGACCCCGCCCCTTACTCGGGACGGCGGTGCTCTTTCCCTACAAAACATTAGCCCAACAGTATATATATCGCAATTATAATTCGCCACAGGCGTAGGCTCGCACGGCCAAACACCCCGTGCACTCAGGGCACATTCATGGTGAACCCTGACAAATCAGTGCATTCACCACCATCCCCAGGATGGCAACAACATGTGAGCATTTAGCCTTTCTGACCACTGTCTAAGGCTCCGACTATGCCAACGGCCAGTCCCCGTCTTCGGGTCTCTCGCACCGAACCACATAGCCTAGGTCCAATTCCACTTGCCCGTTGCTCACGCCGCATGTCCAATTTAAGGAACTTTGCGCGGGCCAAGCTTCTCTCGGATCCCAAATTTTTCCAAAACAGTCTCATAACCCAGTTATGATCAAGGCCGGTTCCCAGACCGCCAAGTTAGCAGAACACGTTTCCGCTCAATTTTCCGGGTGCGCCTTGAAGCTAACCTTCAAGGATCCCTGCTGCAATCTACCGCGTGGAAACCCGAAAAATCCAAAGCACGGAGTCTTCTCCGGCAAAACCATATCAAATGCAACATCACCGATCCAGACAAAACACGTCCGGGTAGGCTTCACACACAATGCATATGCCCGTACTTACGATTCCGGGCTCTACATGCAACACAAGGGGGACTATTCCCGTCAACCCCAAGGAACACCACGCACTCACCGCAAACTCGCGGGAGCGGGATTCCTTATGCAGAAAGAAAGAGATTCAAGCGCTCGAGTTGAGAATCGTTACCCTTGTAGTCTGTTTTGGCGCCATGGAAAAACTACGCGGTTAGAACTCTTCGCAATGACCTTCCCTCCACGGATCCGCTCTCCGATTTCGAAACGGTGCTCCGATGCTCCGCCGGCGGCCGGAAACCTCCTTCTTCTTCCTCTCCTCTCTCACTTTGGAAGGGGAGAACTTTGGAGAGAAAATGAGGGAATAACTCCCTATTCCCGGCCTTAACAGAGCAGGATTTAACCTGGGCCATTGGATCCTGATTAAAGAAAATGAATGGCTCGGATCTGCACAAAATTCCCCAGACCTTGGCCGCACACGGCTTGGCACACGGCCGTGTCCAAGGCCGTGTGCCTCGATCCAGGCACGATCGTCGAACTGAGAAATGCACACGGGCCAAGACACGCCCGTGTCTGACCTGACACGCCCGTGTCGGGTTCCTCGACACGCCCGTGTTCGTGGGCGTGTCACGCATAACCGCCATAGCAACGGACACGACCCATCAGGACACGGGTAGGGACACGGGTTGGCACACACCCGTGTCGGATGACACGCCCGTGTCATCCGGCCGTGTTCCTGGCCGTGTCCTTCTCGGGTTGGAAACGACCAAAAATCACCAGCCAGACACGGCCTTGGACACGCCCGTGTCCTAGGCCGTGTACCCCTACAGGCACCAAAAACTCTTTTTTCGCGACCGACTCGCACACAAAATTCGGGGCGTTACATGTAGTGGATGTGGAGTGTGCGAGGCGCATTCACACACACAACTTACAAGCATAAGAAAACTACAAACATCCCATTAGATATAGAATAGAACATGTAGTTCATTACAATGTTATACCATTCCATATAACAGAGGAAGGGGAAGAAGAGTAAACCAATAGAGGGTGAAGATCCACCGCAGGTCGTGGCAGGAATAGCGAGTTGTCAATCCGCTTCCGGGCTCAGTCCGAGGAGGCTTCCAGTACCAACGAGCTGTCACCTCGAAGTCCTCTGATTCTGTTCTATAGGTTTTCTTCTTCTGCAACTCCGGTGGAAAGCTTGGAGTTTAGGTCGTCAATGGCCGGGAGCTTTGCCGGAGGGTTTGGAAAGCTTCGGAATAGCCGACTATGGACTCCCGATGAAGGTGGAGGTGATGGAGCAGCTGGAGAAGTAAAATGGCGCTTCTCGCGCACTCCCCGATCGCAGAAATGACTGGCGTTGACCTAAATAATGGAGCAGACCCTTAAATACGGAGGCAGCAAAAGCAGAGCGCACGATCAGTGGCGCACGACCAGTGGTCGTGCGCACTGTAGGTCGATGATCGTGCGCCATTTCCAATTAAACCTGCAACCTGGACAAAAACATCACAGATATGCGTACGATCAGTGGCGCACGACCGGTGGTCATGCGCACTGAATCCCCTGATCGTGCGATTGTCTAGGACAGATTTGTAGAAAGCAAGGGATAAACGCGCACGAGCAGTGGCGCATGACCAGTGGTCGTGCGCACTACGACCAGTGCTCGTGCGATTACCCGAGCAGAATTAGGAAAAAGGAGAATTTAATGTGCACGATCGGTGGCGCACGACCAGTGGTCGTGCCCAGTAAGTCCAGTGGTCGTGCGTAGTGTTCCTGAATCGTTGGGGTCTCCCGAGCGGTTCCGGAGCACACACACAAACCCTGCTCCAGCAGAAGAGGCAGGTAGGCCACCAAAAGTGCACACCACATTCTCAAGACACGGCTAAAGAACAACAAAAAAACACAAAAACAAATAAAGCACACCGAAACGGGCCTAGAGTGCACTTAATCATGAAATAGGCACGTTCACCCTCTCTCCACGACGCATGTTAGACTCAAGCGTGAATCAGTAGGACTTGTAGGAGAGAACGACGCTTAGGCTAAGGTTTGGTAGTCAATAATAAACATGAAGGCTACACGCAACCAAAGCGAGCGAACAAAAAACCTAAACCAATATAGCCACTTAGAAATGCATGTGTAACACACCCCCAGACTGAGCTTGAAAACCGAGTGTGTACACGGCCTAACCCGACCAAAATCAATAAATAGGATCGGGATAGAATTCTCAAAGCAATTCTTTCATATTTTTTTTTCTTTTTCGCTTTTCTTCTTTTTCTTTTCTGCGTTTGCAGTCCCCAAACGTAGCAATCAAAAAGGTTTACGAATTCAGCACCACATTACACAATTTCCACATATCACAACATCAAAATAGTAAATTTAAACAAGCTCAAGAATTTGATTGCGATGGTGGGTTTAGCTTCAGGCCTTAGTGAATGTGAGTGGAGCTGAATCAAAGAAGGGGTAGGCAGAAATTTGGCATGCAACGGTTAACAGGTAGGAAATGCTAAACAAGGCTCAAACTAGCCAAAATGATGGACTACGTCATGCTCACTCTTGACTAACCGGGCACCAATGCTTCAAGAGTAGCTTAGGACAAGTTCTTAGCCACCGAGAAAGATGATCCTTCCTTCCGACTCGAGCAATACGAGTCTAGTGGCGGCTACACACATTCCTACATTATCGTTCGATTACTCCAGATTCAGATTTTGAGTAGTACAAACTATATTTATATCTGCAGAAAAATATAAGTCTACGAGCATAAAGAAAAATTAAATCTATACTAGTTCTACACAAACCATGAGTACTCGATTAGGAGCACTGCATGAGTTTTGAACTACTCTATCCTGAAATCCGAAGCCAGCACCACTATTTTAAAGTTTTCACAAAAACAATACATTTGACTCGAGCTGCATGCGTGGATAAGAGCACACTCATGTGGGTGATTCAGTGTGTGCGACAGAGATTATGATATAACTAAACAAGAGACTGGTATGCAACAAAATGTGTTGTGTAGTGACCACATGCATGTTCACCACCAAGACTTAAATTCGACAACTAGTAAAAAATGAGCATTCCAAATGTGAAAAAGCGCTAGGGTAAGAAGTACCTATGCTCAAAATTTAGCATACCAGTCGTGTGACGAGATGTCCAAGTGCGGCCAAGTTGCCGCGCCTCAAAAAATTCCTGCACCTGCGATTGAAATATGCACGCCAAACAAAATATGGACACAAATATATATAAATATATATAAAGAACTCAAAGCACAGCACAGGACCAGATGGTCCAACTTGGGTTGTCTCCCGAAAGCCCTTTTGTTTACCGTCCTTAAGGTGGACCAAATACCTGTATTAGCAGTTATAATAAAGAGTTCTTTGCAGTAGAAAAAGGAAGAAATAAAAACAGTGCAAACCAGCGTTCCATAAGAAGCAAGAAAACAGAAAGAGGAGGGAAAGTGGAATGATGGTGGTGCAATCAGCTATAAACAGATTTGTGGTAAGTCTCTCCGATGGGGTGCGAGAGGACAACATATTGTCTTTTTTGCATTGGGGGTAGGGGTTTTCCCTTTACTTCGATTGCACTCTTTCTCTCCTCGAAAGGCAGCGTAGCGCTCGTCGCGTAAATGCTTTGCCTCTTTCAGTTTCTCCACCGTGGGAGTCTTCCAATGGATGTAGGCTCTGGGTTTTCCTGTTTTCGTGGTTTGTGGCATCCTGTCCGGCACCGCGACGGAGACCGGATCTGCCCAAGCTATAGATCGCTTAACATAGTTATCAGCACTGTGTTATACAAATAAGTGTCTAAGGATTTCTCCCGAATAAAACTCGGTTCTCCGTGCTCAAAAACATAGTTGGGTGGAAGTAGAAAGGCAGCCGTGGCTTTGGCGCACTCGATCTCTTCTTTGACTAATAGCTCTTGATTCTCATCTATCTCCTTGGGGAGTACTTTCTTTATCTTCTCTTCTAGATGTGCTTCTTCTAATGTTGGGGGTTCTGAATCTATCTTGGTATCTGTGACACTCAGAAAATTATTATTTTGGATGGGAGAGGAATGTATGGATGTGTTATCGAGGGCGCAATCTTCGGTCGGCCAAGTGACGCGTCCTTTGTAAAAGTAGAGGGATGCGCCACTGGCCGTCAGGAATGGGACTCCTAATATAGTAATAGAGTTATTTTCCCTTGGTACCAAGACCTGGAAGTCAGTGGTTATACTTTTTCCGTTAACCTTGATTTCGACTTCCCGAACACCTCCCTCGGTGTCAACCAAATTGCCATTCGCTAAGATAAGAGACTTCTGATTTTAAATGTCGACTTGTAGGTGCATCTTCGCAACATCTTGCAAAGTGAGGACATTGCTGGATGCCCCGGAGTCGTATAATGCTGGGGTTTCGACGTTATTTATTTTACAATTGATGACAAGTTCATTGCGGTTTCCAAAATTTTCCTCCCCAAGGCTTTTACCTTGTTCATGGGAGTTCTTTTCGGTGTTACTAGGTAAGGTGCCTTGGGTGCGCTCGGAAACCACTTGGGCCAATTGGCCCAATTGTGCCTCCAGTTTACGCATCGAGGCGGCTTGATTTGTCATGTTGGTTTGGGAAATTTCAACGAATTTCTCAAACATCTCTTCCAAAGAACTTTTTTAACGACAGGGGGCCCTTGGGAATAATTCAGTTGAGGTGGCCGCGGTTGGCTTTAGGAGGCATACACATCGTTTTGATGCTGCCCCAGTTGCCATCTTTGGCCTGATGCATTTGGATTCCAAGAAAAGTTGGGGTGGTTTCTCACCCCCGGGTTGTATGTTTTCCCATAAGGTACTCCCCTGTTTTGATTGGCTACAAAATTAACTGACTCATTCAGAAAAGAAAATTCATCTGGTACCTCAACTCCTAAGCATTCGAAGCTGTGGTGGTTGGTGCTTTCACACCCTTGGCATGAGATTGCCATCACTGGGGCGGCGGCAGCGGGCTTGGGGATATCCACGACAAACACTCCACTGGTGCTTCGTGGGATGTTTCTTCCAGCGGTCCAGTAAGCGCTATGGGTGGCGGTTCCTTGTAAGATTCTCAGAACATCATCTGGAGCAAGGTTCATGATTGTTCCTCCGGAGGCGGCATCGATCATGGCTCAGTGGTGGGGATCAATAGCAAAGTAGAAACTTTTGACGAGGTTCCACGTTCAAAATCCATGATTAGGGAACTTCCTCAGCAACTCATTGAAACGCTCCCAAACTTCAGCTAAACTTTCTTGACCTACATGTGGGATCCTTTAATATACAGAGATCCAAATAGCTCCAAATTTCTACCATGGCCATATGATGACATTACAACCATGCTACCCAAATTTGAGGGAATTTGGAATTTAGAGTTTTCGTAAATTCCATTTATTTAATAATTCATATTTCAATTAAAACTATAGAAAATTTTTCTCCAAAAATTCTGATTTTTAGACATAGTCTAATTATGGTATACACACATACTTGACCTAAATTTCACACCATGTGGGCTTATTATTTGGCATATACATCCAGTTGATGTTCTGCCCTAGTATAGGAGTAGTCCTAGGGGAATGACTTTACATTGAGCTACATTGCTCCAAATTGCAAGTTTAGGGTGTCAAATTAAAGGTAAGACAAAAATCTAAAATTTTATTATTGACGACCAGTTCTATATTTGCACCTAAGTGGCTTAAAATTAAGATAAATTGTCCTTATATAAATGTGACAAAAATATACACAATAATAATACGCTATAGTTTATAATGTTTAAATCGATGACATCCATGCATCTTCGCCTCCAGCCGACAATCCAGATTAACCCCGCCTATACCATCTTCAAACTTATTTCTTGGCCACTGTGCCACTGCCACCGTCGGCAATTATCACCACCACCTCTGTTGAGGTGGCGATTGTCATTTTCCGGCTAGATGGACGCCAGAGGAGGCTCCTCCAGCGAAACTGAGAAAGAAGAAAAGCTCAAATTTCTCCCTCTCTCACATAGCATCGGGCTCAGTAGAGCCCGATATCTCTCCTAGTGGATCTAGAAGACTAGCACTGAGAGAGGGGTGGAGAAACGGACCTGGATGCGAGCTTGGCGGCGGGTGCGGTAATGGTGAGCCATAGTCGATCCTTGCTCCGGCGAGTTAGCTCCAAAGCTCGATTCTCAGGCTAAAGATCAACTACAAAAATCATTTCCCACTACTCTGGATCAACAATGGTGACGACGGGCTTGACAGAGATGGGGGCAACAATTAGGTTTCGTTTCTTCCCTTTTATAAAAAGAATTCGAGATTAAGTTGCTTGCCACGTATCACCCATGTATTGGACCGTCAATAATTACCTTAAATAGGTCTTCTTGAAATGATCAATGTATTAAATAGGTTTGCTGAAGAGATTTGGTTCAAACGTTCCTTCATCATTTTATCCCAAAAACCCGGTTCAGGCCGGATATATATAAACCTGCAAATACAGCTTAGATAGAAAAAAATACTCAAAGACCAAAAGTTTTATGTGGTGTCGAGACCACTCAACGCCACGTTGAGTACTGTTGAGACCACTCAGCGCCGCATTGAGTGGAGTTCAGTGTGTTGAGACCACTCAACTCTGTGCTTAGTGGCGTTGAGACCACTTAATGTCGTGTTGAGTGGCGTTGTGTAGTGTTGAGACCACTCAATGCCACATTGAGTCGCGTTGAGACCACTAAATGCCGCGTTGAGCCCACTCAACGCCAACATCAAGATGGAAATATTGTCCAAAAGCGTTGAGTCGTGTTGAGACCACTCAACGCTGCATTGAGTCCACTTGACGCTTTATCGAGTGGCGTCATGTTCACTCGACGCCTATTGATTAAAAACATGGCGTTGTGTCCACTCGACACTTTGTCGAATGTCCGTGTTCACTCGATACCTATTTATTAAAGAATATGGCGTTGAGTCCACTCAACACACTCGATGCTTCGTCGAGTGGCGTCGTGTTCACTCGAAACCTTGTTGAATCCACCCTATCTCGTTGGGTCAAACCAAGCCTAACCTCATTCACTCACCACATGTTCTACCCTAAACCCAATTAAGGGGTCTAGAAGAAAATGGGTTGTTACACACAGTGCTTAGGTGTGTATGCCCAATGGGTCTTCATGACTATCGGGATGAAGTGGCATATTGGTTGGATTATAGGCGAAGTTGACATCATGTTGGTAGCCTCAATCCTACCGTTAGCCGAGTTTGATGTGATCTTGGGGATGGACTTTGTATAGAAACGAGCTAGTATTGACTGCCTATTAAAGGATGTGACCTTGAGGAGCGAGGGAAACGAAGAAGTCAAGTTTGAGGGATGTAGTGGAGTGGCATGCTCCCTGATTTCGGCCATGCGATTGGTGTGTGCAGTAACACGAGGAGGATTAACAATCATAGCTTTGTTGGAGATTCACTATTCTAAGTTATCGATTAGAGAAGTGTCGGTGGTGGCTGTTGGGAATATTGCCCTCAATCTTCCCTAGATTTGATTTGATGAGGCATCACTATTAACACTAAGAACAATGTTGTATTTGATGTTGTTCAAGCTTATCATGTGGAAGATGTTCCTTGGAACAAGTTTAGAAAGATCATCTAAGTGGTTGAGCTAGAAATCTGTTCAAGTCCACAAGCGTTGAGTGAAGCCAGTCACTCAATTCCAGATGCCAAGAAAGGATGCTGTAAAGACTGAAAATCATCAAGGTCCACAGGCATCGAATGAAGCAAGTTCTCTCAATGCCAGATTCCAAAAACCCTTAAGTAAAGCGTGGACAGTCAAAGCCCAGCAACTTTCAAGACATAAATGCGACTAAGTCCACAAGCGTTGAGTGAAGGCTGTACACTCAATGCCATACATTAAGAGGCATCGAGTATAACTGTCTCTGTCAATGATCCAGCAATGACAAGCAAGAAAATTGACTAAGTCCAGAATTGTTGAGTGAGAATAGATCACTCAACACTTGAAGAGAAGCGTTGAGTTAAGCTTAAGCATTTGAAGATTCTGTCAAAGAATTCTTGCTAAGTCTAGAAGCATTAAGTAAGGACATATCACTCAACGCCCAAAGAAAAAGGTGTCAACAGACCAATGATTAGTCAAAGAATAAAGAGAGATAGATAGAAAAATCTATCTAAGTTTATATGCATTGAGTGAGGACAGCTCACTCAATGCAAGCTCATGAAGAAAATTGGTTCATTATAAAAGTGTTAAGTGAAGGCAGTTCACTCAACGTCTCATCAACAAGAAGCCAGGTAAAGGCAGAAGCGTTGAGTGATGAATGCTCACTCAAGACAATCATAAAGAAAGTTGTGACTATGTACAAAAGCGTTAAGTGAAGCCAGTTCACTCAATGCCTCAGGAAGAAGGAAGGTGTTCAGAGAAGAAGCTAAGTCCAGGGCCGTTCAATGATGGAGGTTCTCTCAATACACTCAACACATGGCAATGCACAGTAATAGATAATGGTTTTTGTGTTGATTGAAGGCCTTTCACTCAAAGCACTCAACGTCTATGATGAAACAGAGAATTTTGTGAAGTCCATAGATGCTGACTTCAGCATGAGTTATCATAGTTTCAAAATGTTGCGGGGAAGATATAGTAGACGACAAATAATGCCGCAGGTCTACAATGTGGCTCTTACAGACAAAGATAAGTTGTAGCTGTCAACTATGGTGGGTCCCACTATTCAAATAGCCATTGAACAGCGGAAGATAAAAGGGACAAGATCGGGAGATGCAACTTAAATTTTAGGGTTTACGTATTTCAAAAAGTAGCGGCTGGACTTCATCTTCCTCCTCGCCATTATTGCCGAGCTTGAAGCAGGAAGTTAAACCAGCGAAAGCAAAAGTTCTAGTGAGTTAGCTGTAGCAATCTTCATCAGATACAGCAAGATCAGAAAAGCTTTCTGAGAAAGATGACTAAGTAGTGCCTTCAAATTTTTACAGTCAAAGTTAGTTGATTGAAGAGAAAATCAACAACAAGTTCAGAGACCGTTTTTCTGAGACACTTCCAGCACAAGCATCAGCTTATTGAAGATCAATGACCTTGTTGCTGATTAGAAGGTAGGGCTAAGATAACTCAGTTCAGTAAGCAGTTAACACAGAGAAATTTCTTTGGTGTCAAATTTACACAAACAAATCCCTCTCATTATTGTAGGATCTTTTGGATCTGAGTTATTGGCCTGATTTATAAGGGCTAAGGTAGGATCCAATTTTGGATCTAGTTGTAGGGCCTTTGGACCTGAGGTAGGGTAGTTTAACTGAGGTAGGAGAGTCAGTCTCTCTGAGTGTAGGACCTCTGTATGTGAGGTATGATCCAACTTTGGATCTGAGGTAGGGCCTTTGTGCCTGAGCTGTAGGACAGTCATTCTCTCGGAGGTAGGGCTATCGTCCTACCCTGTGTGTTGGGACTCTTGTGTGCTTGATGTCGGTGATCTGCTGATCACTAAGTTGTAGGAGTAATTTGCTCTGAGGTAGGGCCCTGTGCCTAAGGTAAGTCTTGGAGGAGACTGAGTGATCCTATAGGATCTATGTTGTAAGCTCTTTGGAGCCGAGCTTTGGAGGAGTTCCTTATCTAACATACTATTAGAGAGGTGGGAGGGAAAGTAGATGTACCTATAATCTGGGGAACCACTATAAATCTTGTATGTGCTTTTGTGGTGTACCTTGAAAGCAAAAAGTAACTAAGTCACAACTCACATAAAAGAAGGAAATCTCAAAAGAGACCAAAAACCTATTCACCCACCCCTCTAGGAGTTTAGCTGCCCTTAAAAACTAAAGACTCTCAAGTGGCATCAGAGGGAGGTTACTCAAAAAGGACTTAACAGTCTGAGTGATCTCTAAGGGTAGCTAAAAGTACAATACTTATGGGTTCAGGAGAGAACCACAAGGAGCCGCGTTCCATGAAACTTCCTATCTACAAGAAGGAGAGTTTTGAAATCTGGAAGGAGAGGGTCAAGCTATTCATGGAAGCCTTTGACCCAAGGATCTTTATGATAGTCAAAGACGGACCTTTCATCCCTATGAAGTTATCAGTCCTAGATGTAACAGTCCAGACCCCAAAGACATACTCTGAAATGACCAAGGATGAGGTCATTCTGGCTATATTGGACAAGAGGGCACAAAATATAATTGTTAATGCCATAGATGATTCTACCTTTCAGAATCTGGTCCACTACATGACCTCCAAAGATATGTGGGACACTCTCGTAGTCTATATAGAGTAAACTAAAGAGGTCAGAGATGATAGGAAGTCCATGCTCAACCAGGAGTACAAGACTTTCGTGCAGTCTAAGGGAGAGTGCATAGCTGTCTGCTATGAAAGATACTTCTGGATAGTAAATGAGCTGAGGACCTATGGGAGGGTCATCAATCATTATGAGCTTACTAACGAGTTCCTAAGGTCTCTCACTAGATACTGGGACACCAAAATCTGTGCCATCAGAGAGGTGGCCAAGCAAGCTGATACTCCTCCCCATACACTATTTGGAAAGCTTCTCTCTTATAAGATGCAGCTGGCTGCCAGGAAAGAGGAGGAGACCATCAGCAAATCCCAGGCTAAGGAAAAGTCTTTGGCCTTCAGAGAAGACACCACCAGGAAGAGCAAGGAGAGGATTCCCTCTCCTCTAAAAAGTCCAGCTATTTTAGACAATACGAGGCCAAGCTCATTTGATAGTAGCTTGTCAGATGAAAACTTTGTTTGTTGGGTACATTGGTTTAAATGTACCTAATTTGAAGAAGCCTCACCCAACTCAATGATATACATCAAAATGTATTTGATGTGTTTTTGAGTTACTTGTGCAGGTTAAGTATTTGCAAGACTGAAGCAAAAATTTCTAAGTTCATGTGTCGACACCCAGAGGGAAAGTGTCGACACTTAAGAAGACTTGTGTCGACACCCAGACAAGCAGTGTCGACACTTGGAGTCATTGTGTCGACAACTGGGATGCAGAGTCGACACCAGACACAAAGTGTCGACACAAGGAGCTGTGTCGACACTCAATGAAGAAAGTACAGTAAAGCAGTGTCGACACTTAACAGCAGTGTCGACACCCAGTGAAGCTGTGTCTACACCAGAAAGTGTCGACACAAGGAGATGTGTCGACACTAAGCAAAAGTCAGCAGAGACCAAGTATAAGTGTCGACACTCAGAACAATGTGTCGAAACTCAACAGAAGAGTCAGCACTTAAAGAAAGTGTCGACACAAGACAGTATGTGTCGACACTCAGCTGAAGACTCCACACTTGAAGAAAGTGTCGACACATGGAGCTGTGTCGACACTTAGCAAAGAACAGAAAGATCAACAAAATATTCTAAGTACAAGTGTCGACACTAAGGGAATGTGTCGACACTCAGCTGAAGTCTCAACAGAAGAATCAAGTGTCGACACAAGGAGCTGTGTCGACACTCAGCAAGTATCAACATAGAAGACTATGTGTCGACACCAAGAAGCAGTGTCGACACTTGATAGATTCAACACATGAAAATGTGTCGACACTTAGAAGAATTCAGCAAAAGATAAAAGATCAAGTACTTGTGTCGACACTCAATTTCAGTGTCGACACATGCAGAAGAAACTGTGTCGAGACATCGAATCTACAACACAAGGAGTTGTGTCGACACCTTGTAGACTTGTGTCGACACTTACACAACTTGTGTCGACACTTGGTCTATAAGTGTCGACACTTAAAGACAGAAAGTCTCGACACTTTCAGACAGTTAGAGAACTTTCAAGAATTGACTGGATGACTTGACAGCTGCCGTTCCAGCCGGTCTACAGCACCTGTCAGAGATGTCAGAAGACAGTTATGAACCGGACCAGCCGGTTACCATGAAGAAGGCCTATAAATAGGCTCATACAGTCTACAGAAACTGTTGTTGTTGTTGAAGAAGTTGCTGAAGCAATTCAAAAAGTGGTTCACAGAGTTGTTCAAGTTATTGATCAAGTATCAAATCAAGAAGATCTAGCTGTCCAAGTGCAGATCTAAGAAGTTGGAGAGAGAGGGCTCCATCCAAGAAATCAGCCGTTGGAACTAGGCTGAGAAGAAGGATTCAGATTCATTCTGGATCTTAAGAAGCAGATGTCAAGGATCAACTGCAGAAGGAGTCAATCTAATTGAGTTCTACTTTCAAGAAGCTTTGAAGAAAGCTAAGTCAGATTGAATCCAGCTGAGTTCTTCCAAGAACTCATCAAGAAACTCTCAACTCCCCTCTCTTGTTTCTGAGTTGTTGAGTTAACAATTGTAAATTCATTTTTATCTTGTAGGATCCTTTGGATCTGAGTGATTGTAAGCCTGTAATTATATAAGGCTAAGTGTAGGGCTTGAGAGCCTGAGTGTAGGAGATTGAAATCTCTAAGTGTAGGCCTTGGTGGCTGAGTGTAGGCCTTGTTGGCTGAGTGTAGGCCTTTGTGGCTGAGTGTAGGCTTTGTGGAAAAGCTGAGTTGTAGGGCCTTAGGCCTGAGGAGTAGGAACCAGTTTGGGTTCTGAGACAGTGGTGAAGTTGGGCCGAATCTAGTACACTGCTAGATAGGCGAAGGGGGAAAGTGGATGTACCCAAAGCTTGGGGAACCACTATAAAACTCTGTGTCTGCTGTGCTGTGCTTTGTTGTGTATGCTGTGTGATTGAAAAAGTAGAGTAGATTCTGTGTTATAACTGATTGCTGCCATTAAAGTTTAAAAAAGAATTAGGTCACCTATTCACCCCCCCCTCTAGGTGTTTAGGTACTATATCTTTCAAGTGGTATCAGAGCGAGGTTCCTTAAAAAGGACTAACAGTCTAAGGAGATCCTGATTGGCAGATTCACTCTAAGACAAATTACAGATTCAAGAAAATCAAGAACCATGGGTTCCTCTGAGAATCACAAGGAATTGGGTTCCATGAAATTACCTCTATGCAGGAAAGAGATATTTGAGATCTGTAAGGAAAGGGTAAGGCTGTTTATGGAAGCCTCAGACCCTAAGATATACATCACATTAAAGGAAGGGCCTTATGTGCCCATGAAGATATCAGTTCTAGATGCAAATCAGAGAACCCCAAAGGATTTCTCTGAAATGACTAAGGATGAGATTGTCCTAGCCACCATGGACAAAAGGGCACAAAACATTATAGTGAGTGCCATAGATGATGCAACTTTTCAGAATCTAATACACTGTAAGACAGCCAAAGAGATGTGGGACACTCTTATTGTGTATATGGAAGGTTCTGAAGAAGTTAGGCAAGATAAAAAATCCTTGCTAAATCAAGAGTATGAGAGTTTTAGACAAGGAAAGGGTGATAGCATAACTGAGTGCTATAAGAAGTTCTACAGAATAGTGAATGAACTCATATCTTATGGAAGAGAGTTCAGCAATTATGAACTAAATGACAAGTTCCTAAGGTCCCTAACTAAAGATTGGGACACAAAGATTTGTGCCATTAGAGAAATGGCTAAGTTGGGAGAAATTCCTCCACCTACACTGTTTGGCAAGTTATTGTCTTATGAAATGCAGTTGACAGTGAGGAAAGAGGAGGAGAAATCAACAAGAACTGAACACAAGAAAAGAACTGTAGCTTTCAAGACAGAAGCCTCCAAAAAGTACAGGAATAAGTCACCAACTCCACCTCCAAAGGTTGCTGAATCAGAGTCAGATGAGTCAGTCAGCACAAAATCTGAAAGCAGTGAAAGTGATGAAGACTTTGCTGCCTTCACTAGACATTTTCAGAAATTCTTGAAGAAGAAACAGTGGAGGTCAAGGCCTTCTACTTCAAAGGGAAAAGAAGATTTTTATCAGGATAAAAAGGCTTCAAAGAAGGACAGGAAGAGGACTAAATCTAGCAAGGCAACTGTTTCAAAAATAGTGTGCTATTGCTGCAATAGACAAGGCCATGTTGTTGCAGATTGTCCTGAGAAGAGAAAAGAGTCTAGTGACAGGAAGAAGACTCATTTCAAAGGCAAGAAAGAGAAGTCTTTTGTTGCCAAGAAGGAGAAGACTCTATCAGATATCTCTTCTTCAGAAACTGAGTCTGATGCTGAGGCATACATAGGGCTGTTTGCTGAAGAAGAAGAATTCATGCAGATCATGGAGTCTATTTATGAACAAGAAGACTGTCAGTGCCAAGGACTGATGGCATTGACTGAGAGTGACAAAATCCTGGAGCAGCCAGGACCCAGTAAGGTACAAAGTTCAACTTTAAGTTCAGTTTCTTGTGCCAGTACAGAATCAGATTCATCTTCATCAAGTGATGAAAGTGTATCTGAGTCTGAGGAAGATATTCATCAGCTTATAGATGAATATAAAGTACTGTTGCAAGCTTATAAGAAGAGCAAGTCCCTAGCCAAAAGTCAGGCAAAGGAAATTGCTGATCTAAAAGCTACTGCAACAGATTCTGAGAAGCTATTTGATCAAAAGCTTAATGAGATAGCCAGGCTGAAACACATAACAGTGATTCAGATGGGGACTATCACCTTTAAGAATGATCAAATCAAGAGTCTGGAGATCAATCTTCAGAAAGAGAGAGAGCTTGTTGCTAGGTTTTCTAAACCTAAGTCAGTGTTACCCATAATTGATGAATTTATTCATCACAAGGGTAAAGCTGGACTGGGCTTTACTAGACCTGCAAGGACTGAGCAGTCCAAGTCCAAGTCCAAGGGCAAAGCCTCAACATTCAACAAGTCTGCTGTAGATAAGACAGCAAAGACAGTACCTAAGCAAAGGTACAATAAATTTGAATGTTGGTGTTGTGGCAAAGTTGGCCATTTTGCAATGGACTGTTGGCACAATGTTAGTGCCAAAGTGAGTTGCAAATTACCTGTTGGAAAGCCAGTAGGTAGTTTTGTCATGTTGCAAACTAAAAAGTACCAAGGACCCAAGAATTCTTTTGGTTCTAAGGTTCATATATCTGTTTTGCAGGTGAGTCCAAGTGGCCATACCCCAACATGGTACTTGGACAGTGGATGTTCCAGACATATGACTGGAACTAGAGGATTACTAAGGGACTACATTCCAATCAAAGATGGTCCAAAAGTAACCTTTGGTGGTTCTGAAAAAGGAATCATCAAAGGGATTGGTAACATTTCTAGCAACTTAGTTACCATTACTCAAGTGGCTTATGTTAAAGGGTTGAAACACAACCTAATAAGTATAAGTAAATTAAGTGATGTAGGGTATGACATCTCATTTGTTAAAAATGGTTGTCATATCAAGAGGTCAACTGATCAAGAGATCATTTTGACAGGTTATAGAAAGAGGAATGTCTACTGCCTAGACATTATGTGTGAGACCAATGGTTCTCCAGTGTGTCTTGTAGCTGATGAGACAGTCTCTCATTGTGTCAAATGGCACAAGAGGCTTGCCCATCTTAACTACAAGACTATTGGCAAACTCTTTAGCAAAGAGTTAGTGAGGAATGGTCCTCAAGTTAAGTGTGTTAAAGATGGTATTTGCTCAGCTTGTCAAAAGGGCAAGCAGACTAAATCCACCTTTAGAACATAGAAAACAAAGATGTTGTGAGGTGTTTATACCTCTTGCACTTGGATCTCTTTGGTCCAATGCCAGTTCACAGCTTAGGTAGGAAGGTCTATACACTTGTAGTTGTAGATGAGTACTCAAGGTTTTCCTGGGTGTTCTTCTTAAGACAGAAATCTGAAACACCTAGTGTCTTCCATAGCTTTGTCAAGCAAATTCAGAATGAACTAAATAGTACAGTGGTCAAGATTAGAAGTGACCATGGTACTGAATTTCAGTCTGAAAGCATGACAAAACTATGTGAAGAATTTGGGATATTTCAAGAATTCTCTTCACCTATAACACCTCAGCAAAATGGCATTGCTGAGAGGAAGAATAGAACCTTGATAGAGGCTGGTAGGACCCTATTAAGTGATACATCACTGGCAGAGTATTTCTGGGCTGAAGCAGTTAATACTGCATGTCCATGTTATAAATAGGGCTACCATCACTAAAGGGCACAACAAGACCCACCTATGAAGTTGTGAAAGGCAGGAAACCAAACCTATCCTATTTCAGGATCTTTGGTTGCAAATGCTTCATACTTAACAATGGGAAGTCTTACTTGACTAAGTTTGCTGCCAAGTCCCAAGAGGGAATTTTTGTTGGGTACAGCAATAACAGTAAGGCTTATAGAGTCTACAACTTGACTACACAAGTTGTAGAAGAATCTGTGCATGTAGTTTTTGATGAGACTAAACTTATTAACAATGAGTTGTCTAGTACTGTATGCAGCCCACAGGTTTAACAAAGAAGATGGACAAGCTTACTATAGAAGAAATACCTTGCTGCAAGACAGCAAGTAGAAGTCAGTGGCTGTTGTCCAGGGGGAGAACTACATGTGCCAATTGCAAAGAAGTACAAGGAGTACAACATGATGGAGATGCTGAAGAGGTTCAACCAGAAGTTAGGATGCCTCCAGCCAACAGGCATCTTAGAGATCATCCAGTAGAGCAGATTATTGGAGATCCAAGACAAGGAGTACAAACCAGGAGCAGATACATGAATGCAGCAATCTACTCCAGTTTTCTATCTCAAGTTGAACCTAAGAAGTTTGAAGAAGCAATACTAGATCCACAATGGACTGAAGCAATGCAAGAAGAGCTTAATCAGTTCAAGAGGTGCAAGGTCTGGGAACTTGTTCCTAAACCTAAAGACCACAATATAATAGGAACCAAGTGGATCTACAGGAATAAGATGGATGAACAAGGGGTCATCATTAAGAATAAAGCAAGATTGGTTGCTAAAGGATATAGGCAAGAAGAAGGTATTGACTTTGATCAAACCTTTGCTCCAGTAGCCAGACTAGAAGCCATAAGGATGTTCTTGGCCTATGCAACCTATCAAGGATTCAAGGTTTACCAAATGGATGTCAAGTCAGCATTCCTGAATGGTAATCTTAAGGAAGAAGTCTATGTGGAACAGCCTTCAGGTTTTGTTGATCCAACTTTACCTCATCATGTCTATAGACTTAGGAAAGCTTTATATGGGTTAAAGCAAGCCCCTAGGGCTTGGTATGAAACCCTATCTAGTTTCCTCATTGAGAACAAGTTCTCAAGGGGGAAAATAGATAAGACTCTATTCCTTAGGGAATCTAGAGGCAAAGTTATACTAGTCCAAATATATGTAGATGACATTATATTTGGGTCTACTGAAAGCAGTCTTTGCAAAAAGTTTGCAAAACTTATGCAAGGTCAATTTGAGATGAGTAGTATGGGAGAGCTGAAGTTTTTCTTGGGTCTCCAAGTTAAACAGACTGAAAGTGGTTTATCCATATGTCAGTCCAAGTTCACCCTAGAACTCATAAGGAAGTATGGTATGGATTCATCCAGTACCATGAAGACTCCTATGGGGTCAAGTATGTCTCTTAGCAAGGATGATGCAGGGAAACCTGTAGATGAAACCTTGTATATAGGGATAGTTGGCTCCCTATTATACTTAACTGCTAGTAGACCAGATATCATGTATGCTACATGTGTCTGTGCAAGGTATCAAGCCTGCCCTAAAGAGTCTTATTTGACAGCAGTCAAAAGAATATTGAGATATCTAAAGGGCACTCCCTATCTAGGCCTCTGGTACCCTAGGAATGGAGATTTTGAACTAACAGGTTATTCAAATGCAGACTTTGCAGGATGCAAAGAAGATAGAAAAAGCACTACTGGAACCTGTCAATTCCTAGGTGGGAGACTAATTTCATGGAGTAGCAAAAAGCAGACAAGTGTGGCTATCTCCACTGCAGAGTCAGAGTATGTGGCTGCTGGAAGTTGCTGTGCTCAACTTCTGTGGATACAACATCAGCTAGAGGACTATGGATTTCAGGTAAGTAGAACTCCACTCTTCTGTGATTCTACAAGTGCTATTTCAATAGCTAATAATCCTGTATCCCATAGTAGAACAAAACATATTGAAATTAAATATCATTTTCTTAGGGAGCATGTAGAAAGAGAAGATATTTTATTAGAATATGTTAAAACTGATAATCAAGTAGCTGATATGTATACTAAGCCCCTAGAAGAAGCAAAGTTCAATAGATTTAAAATTGAACTAGGAATGATAAACTTAGAGTAAGTTTACAGTATTGAAAATGACTAAGTAAAAAGGTGTCGACACATAGACAAGTCTATGTCGACATAGAAAGTTGGTGTCGACACTTCAGGAAAACGGTGTCGACACATCTAGGAAGTTGGTGTCGACACTTCAGAATATTAGTGTCGACACATGCCAAGTAGGTGTCGACACATCCAAAGTGGTGTCGACACTTAGTATTTACTCAGAATTTTCTAAGTAAAGTCTCGACAATGTGTCGAGTTATGTTGTGTCGACACATAACCATGTATCGACACATAAAATCTGTTGACTAAACTTGTGTCGACACATATGTGTCGAGACATTATAAGTCAGTGTCGACACTTATTGCCAGTGTCGACACATTTTAAGTTAGCTGTCCCGCCTGTTCATCTTCAAAATTAGAAAGGTATAAATAGGGTTTTGTCTTTGTTTGTCGACACGCTTTCAAAGTTTCGAGACCAAACTTCTGTGTCGACACCTCTCTTCTCTCAAGACAAATTCTACAAACCCTAATGGCGCCTAAGCTAGAGGAGAACGTCAACGAAGGATACGAGCTGGTGCGCGGCGCTTTCAATGATGCTGATCAAGAAATCCAGGCGGTCGTAACCCTAGTTGCCGATTCTGGGTTAGAATATCTAGTTTCTGAACCTACTAAGATATGGAAGAAAGAGGTACTTGAATTCCTCAATGGAGCCAAAGTGGATGAATCTGGATACAAGATCAAATCCAGAGTTCATGGAACAAAGGTTAAGATTTCACCAAAGAGCTTGAGGAAGGTGCTTCAATTGCCAAGAATTCAAGAGGAAGATGAGATTACTGCTACAAAGACCAGGGAAGCTCTAACCTGGTGTGGACTGGATCCTAAGATGAAGCTTGGATCAGTATTTCTTAGAAAAGGCATGAACAGCCAAGGCAAATTCATGTCTGAGATTGTTGGAAAAGTACTACTCAGTAAGCCAGGAGGGCATGACAGAGTGTCTGCCTCTATGTTCAATATAATGACCAGGATTATCTTCACTTTAAGAACTGATGGGTCAGTTATAGTGTTTGAGAAGATTAAGGAAAGTCTGAAGAAGCCCAACCTGGGCAGAATCATAAGTCTTTATCTTGCAGGAACCATACCTAGGTAATGCACCAATCTGCTGGAACTTAAATCAATCACATGAGAAAAATGGATCTGAGAATTTTCTCTAGATGGGACAGGGTGTTGTCAAAGGAGATGCCAACCCCTGAGAAGACAGTTACTGAGAAAGAAATTCCACCAAAGAAGAAAAGGAAGACTGCTCCAGTGGCTCAAGTGTCCACTAGCAGCTCTGATAGTGAAGAACAGGTTGTCTTCACTCCAGATGAGCATGAGGAAGAGCTTGCAGTGAAGTCTCCTACTCCTCAAGAGGTTGCTGAGATCCAGGGGGAGCTACCTCAAGCTAGCCCCCTTCACAAGGATCAAAGCCAGGGGGAGCTTCCAGTTGTAAATGAACCCACTACACTGGAAAGTGAGAAAGCAACCACCATTATACTAGAGGTAATCACTGAACTAAACACTTTAGATTTTTCTATGGAAAATACTGATTTGTCTGATGATCATCAGCAAACTCAGCTGAATAGTCAAGTTCCAGATGCTGTTATAGAAGACACATCTGCTGTTGTTCAAGTGGTTCCTGATCCAGTGGTTGAAGAACCTAGAATTACTCCAGCTCCTTCACCATAAGAATTCACCATGGAAGATTTATTTTTAAATCTAGACCAACAGGATTTTGACATGGACAAGGCTGCTGCTGAAGAAGAGAATGCTTCACTTGAGGGGGAGCAAGTGCAAGTTCATGAAGAGCCTGTGAGGCAAGAAACTGAGAAGGCACCTGATGTGCAAGCTGAAAGGCCTCCAAGCCCTAAGGAGAGGGTTGACATAGCCAGCTCCTCAGAATCTGAAGATGAGGAGGCTACAAGGGCTAAGCAAAAGAAACTTTATGTATTCAAGAGAAGAAGCCAAAGTTATAAGAAAGCTCTACAATCTATTGCACCACAGCCTATAGTTCAGCAAGCCCCATCAATTGATTATAGTGCTTTAATGGTGGCAATGCAGATTAAACTGGATGAACATAGAAAAGCCATAGAGACTTATGTGGATGAAGGGCAGAAATCTTTGCAATTTGATCTGGCCCAAGATATCAAGTCTATAAGGTTTGAAATGAACCTTAACAAGAAAGAGATGACAGATTGTTTCCACAAGGGTGGAAATGCAGTGGTGTACTTGGCAACACACCAGGAAAAGATCAAAGCACAAGTAGATGACATAGCATTGAAGCAAGGGTATGTTCTTGAAAATCAGCTAAGGATGAATGACAATCTTACTGCTTCCCATAATGCAATTGTCACAGAATTAAAGAACCAGGCTGCTGGACCTTCTACCTCTACTTCTACTGTTAAAGCTGACTTTGATAAAGTATTTCAAGAAGAAATCAATGCTGTTAAGACTACCATTGAAGACTACCAGAAGGCCATATCTGAACAACTTAAAAAGCTCAAACCTTTCTTTAAAGATGGAGTCAGATACTTGGATAATCAAATAAGATTTCAGAAGGATGATGTCAGAGATCACATGGCTAGAGAAGTCATAAAGGGGGAGAGAGTGTTAGTCAAGGCAAGCTCTGACCATGCTAAGTGGATATCAAATTCTATCAGAGCAACTCTTGGATATCCTCCTCTTGTGTGATGACAATGATGTTGCTGAATCTGGAATTAACCCTGCCTATCTTGGAGGTGAGCAACCAGAAGTAGCTCAAGTCATTTATCCTCCTCCAGATTTTGAAATGGTGCATGCTGATGTATAGACCATGTACAGCCCACCTGGGGGGCAAGGACAATGTAGTTATTGAAAAGGTTGTTCAGCCTATATCTGAAGCCATGCAAGAGGCATTACAGAAAGAAGAAGAGACAAGATTGTCAAAGAAGAGGTTTAGGGAACAAGCTGAGCAAAGACCAGACTTTGAGCAGTGGAGCCCTACCTCTAGAAACATTATATTAACTGCCTGGAAAGCTGCCAAGGATAACATTCAAGACAGGAACAATTGGTTCTCTGAGGCTGAATGGAGAAAACATGAGACTAGACAGGAGGCCATAGTTCAACATAGAAGGAAGGCAAAGATGGGAAAGCTACCTCCTACTGCCCAGGAGCCTAGCAAGTACTTTCCTAAGCCATACCATTATTTTGAAAGACAGAAGATCAAAGCTGAAGAGCTTAAGAAGAAAGATCTGAAAGGCAAGAAGCCTACTGATGCTGAAACTGCTGATGCTCCTGTCCAAGCTAAGGTTCATGCTGGCAAAGGGATAGTTATCAAGGAACCAGAACTGAAATAGATTTAGAATTTTCTTGAAGTTTACTGTGTAATCTTTTTGATGTAAAACATTTTTATGAACTTCTGAAACTGTATAAGACAGATATTTGAACAATATATGATTAATTTATTTCATGTTTGTTCTGTGATGATGTCTATGTCTATTTCTTATTTGTTATGAGATGATGAATTTGTATACATGTGAAATTAATACATGTTTATGTTTACCCTGCTGTACATTATCCTGCTTTACATCATTTTGTAATCTTAATTATGAATGGTGTATATCATTGACTAAGGGTTATGACTTCTCCAAATAGGGGGAGATTGTTGGGTACATTGGTTTAAATGTACCTGATTTGAAGAAGCCTCACCCAACTCAATGATATACATCAAAATGTATTTGATGTGTTTTTGAGTTACTTGTGCAGGTTAAGTATTTGCAGGACTGAAGCAAAAATTTCTAAGTCCATGTGTCGACACCCAGAGGGAAAGTGTCGACACTTAAGAAGACTTGTGTCGACACCCAGACAAGCAGTGTCGACACTTGGAGTCATTGTGTCGACACCTGGGATGCAGAGTCGACACCAGACACAAAGTGTCGACACAAGGAGCTGTGTCGACA
The DNA here is from genome assembly GCA_039583875.1 of Platanthera guangdongensis. Taxonomy (NCBI): domain Eukaryota; kingdom Viridiplantae; phylum Streptophyta; class Magnoliopsida; order Asparagales; family Orchidaceae; genus Platanthera; species Platanthera guangdongensis. Next base: position 153,878,854 of record CM077150.1, read on the forward strand.
CTCAATGAAGAAAGTACAGTAAAGCAGTGTCGACACTTAACAGCAGTGTCGACACCCAGTGAAGCTGTGTCTACACCAGAAAGTGTCGACACAAGGAGATGTGTCGACACTCAGCAAAAGTCAGCAGAGACCAAGTATAAGTGTCGACACTCAGAACAATGTGTCGACACTCAACAGAAGAGTCAGCACTTAAAGAAAGTGTCGACACAAGACAGTATGTGTCGACACTCAGCTGAAGACTCAACACTTGAAGAAAGTGTCGACACATGGAGCTGTGTCGACACTTAGCAAAGAACAGAAAGATCAACAAAATATTCTAAGTACAAGTGTCGACACTAAGGGAATGTGTCGACACTCAGCTGAAGTCTCAACAGAAGAATCAAGTGTCGACACAAGGAAGCTGTGTCGACACTCAGCAAGTATCAACATAGAAGACTATGTGTCGACACCAAGAAGTAGTGTCGACACTTGACAGATTCAACACATGAAGATGTGTCGACACAAAGGAGATGTGTCGACACTTAGAAGAATTCAGCAAAAGATAAAAGATCAAGTACTTGTGTCGACACTCAATTTCAGTGTCGACACATGCAGAAGAAACTGTGTCGAGACATCGAATCTACAACACAAGGAGTTGTGTCGACACCTTGTAGACTTGTGTCGACACTTACACAACTTGTGTCGACACTTGGTCTATAAGTGTCGACACTTAAAGACAGAAAGTCTCGACACTTTCAGACAGTTAGAGAACTTTCAAGAATTGACTGGATGACTTGACAGCTGCCGTTCCAGCCGGTCTACAACACCTGTCAGAGATGTCAGAAGACAGTTATGAACCGGACCAGCCGGTTACCATGAAGAAGGCCTATAAATAGGCTCATACAGTCTACAGAAACTGTTGTTGTTGTTGAAGAAGTTGTTGAAGCAATTCAAAAAGTGGTTCACAGAGTTGTTCAAGTTATTGATCAAGTATCAAATCAAGAAGATCTAGCTGTCCAAGTGCAGATCTAAGAAGTTGGAGAGAGAGGGCTCCATCCAAGAAATCAGCCGTTGGAACTAGGATGAGAAGAAGGATTCAGATTCATTCTGGATCTTAAGAAGCAGATGTCAAGGATCAACTGCAGAAGGAGTCAATCTAATTGAGTTCTACTTTCAAGAAGCTTTGAAGAAAGCTAAGTGAGATTGAATCCAGCTGATTTCTTCCAAGAACTCATCAAGAAACTCTCAACTCCCCTCTCTTGTTTCTGAGTTGTTGAGTTAACAATTGTAAATTCATTTTTATCTTGTAGGATCCTTTGGATCTGAGTGATTATAAGCCTATAATTATAAAGGCTGAGTGTAGGGCTTGAGAGCCTGAGTGTAGGTGATTGAAATCTATGAGTGTAGGCCTTGGTGGCTGAGTGTAGGCCTTGTTGGCTGAGTGTAGGCCTTTGTGGCTGAGTGTAGGCTTTGTGGAAAAGCTGAGTTGTAGGGCCTTGGGCCTGAGGAGTAGGAACCAGTTTGGGTTCTGAGATAGTGGTGAAGTTGGGCCGAATCTAATATACTGCTAGATAGGCGAAGGGGGAAAGTGGATGTACCCAAAGCTTGGGGAACCACTATAAAACTCTGTGTCTGCTGTGCTGTGCTTTGCTGTGTGATTGCAAAAGTAGAGTAGATTCTGTGTTATAACTGATTGCTGCCATTAAAGTTTAAAAAAGAATTAGGTCACCTATTCACCCCCCCTCTAGGTGTTTAGGTACTATATCTTTCATTGTTGACTTCTCTAGGTAGATTCAGAAGATGATGAAGAAGAAGCAGCGCCACTTTGTTGTATGACAAATCTGAACCCGAGGAATATAAAGGAAGATCTTGGTGTTGATCTTGAAACTGCATGAGCGAGGCAAGCTCGCCGGCATGCTGCTGCTGCTGAAGGTAGAGAAAGAATGGAAGAGTTAGGTCAAGGAGGAAATGGCCTCAGTGAAGTGTTCGTTGAGAATGAGGAGGTGGTCAAACCCCACATTACGATAATGCGAGACTTCACGACCCCTATTGCGGGAATTGTTTACCCTGGCTTCGGATCGGCCATCGTAAACAACCACTTCGAGATAAAGCCTGCCATCCTCAACATGATCAGAAATAACATTCATATTTTGCGCATGCCAAGTGAGGATCCGCAGCTCCATCTGGCAGAATTCTTGTTGATTTTTGGCACCTTCCGCTACACCGGTATTACTGATAATGTGGTGAAGCTAAGGCTGTTCCCATTTTCGCTGAGGGATAAGGCGAAAACCTGGCTCCACACTATTGCTCCCGAGACTACAACTATGTGGGAGGCCCTTTCCATGAAGTTCCTTGCTAAATTCCACCCAGTGGATAAAATAGTGAACGTCTGAAGGGAGATTGTTACTTTCTAGCAGATGGACCAGGAAACATTGTCTGAGGCTTGGGAGAGATTTTATAGTCAACAGCGTCGATGCCCCCAGCACTTCTATGAGCCGTGGAATTTAGTTGAAATCTTTTATTTTGCTGTTGAGCCCAATTATAGGGCTATGATCGATGCGGAGGCTGAAGGCACTATCATGAACCTGACTCCCGACGAGGCATTGCAGCTCCTTCGTGACACCGCTTCTCATAGCACGTATTGGACTGCATGAAGAAATGCAACGAGGGGTGCGAGAAATTTGTTTGAGGTGATGTCTATTTCATGTCAGGATTGTGGAAACCCGGCCATCATACATATGAATGCCTAGCTAGAGGACAGTGGTCAGGAAGGCTAAAATGCTCATGTTGTTTCCATCCTGGGGGTGGTGGTGAAGATGCTGAAGTGTCAGGATTCACCGTTAATGTGCCCTGAGTTCACGGGGTGTTTGGTCGTGCCAGCCTACACCTGTGGCGAAGTATGTTTATACATAATTGTTTAGCTGGGCTAATGATATGCAGGGAAGGAGCACCGCCATCCCAAGAAAGGGACGGGTCGTTATAATTTGGTCGGCTTTAGCTGACTGTTGCCTGTTTGCCACCGTGCGGTGGAATGTTGCTTGCAGGTACTGCGGAGCCGAGTGCAAAATAGCGGACTCGAGCCCATGTTGTCGTGCTGGCCCTCGAAGGCCTTATCGTATAGTTGTTTTATCTTGTCATGTGTGGCTGGCCTGCGAGCCGATGTATGTAGGACACTATTTGATAAGTGAACTAATGTAAGGCCATAAGGCCATATATCTTTCAGTGTATTGTTATTTCATTCCAATGGTAGCGATTGTGGACATTCATGTAAATTGATTATTCAGTTTGGGTTCTTTATACTTTTAAAATCTTCCGCTAGAATGCTCTGTGTTAGTATGAGTAGTCTTAATTAGATAGTTTGGTTATTAATACGTAACCCTTCCGACTGTCCGTGGTATTTGGTGTCGGGTTCCAGCTGGACCTTCTACTATATGCCATGCGACGGATGGAGGTGTTACAATTTGGTATCAAAGCGAGGTTTCGATCCTCGGACTTGTGGGTTATGGGCCCACCATGCTTCCGCTGCAGGTCAACTGGTGATGAGAAGTGAAGGAAATCCATAGTTAAGCGTGCTCGGGCTGGAGTAGTACTGGGATGGGTGACCTCCTGGGAAGTCCCCATACGGCCCAGCTTAACTGTCGAGTTCGCTCATCAAAGGGAGGCTGTGGCCAATAACAACCCGCCTGTGGAGGGAGAGGGGTTGGGGTGCTTGGGATGCAGCCCGGTAGCGTCGCCTAGAGCAGAGCCGTGACATCGTCACGTTGGATCGACTAGGGGCGTTATAATAAATAGTGCACTTTTGTAACGGCCTGCCCAGCACCATGCTCGCAAGGACGACCGCCGACACCCCCAGCACCACGCTCGAAAGGGTTCAGCCTAACCAGGTCTGCAGACCAAGCACCCCAACCCGTCTCCGGCCTGTTTATCAGCACGGCGGGTTGTTGGCACTAGGGATCGAACCCAGAACCTTGAAAAGAGAGCTTTACACCACTCCCTCATCACCAACTGAGCTGCATCTCAGTTGGTGATGAGGGAGTAGTGTAAAGCTCTCTTATCAAGGTCGTGGGTTCTATCCCCGGTGGCAACAACCCGCCGTGCTGATAAATAGGCCAGAGAGGGGTTGGGGTGCATGGTCTGCAGACCTAGTTAGGCTGAAACCCTTTCGAGCGTGGTGTTGGGGGTGCCGGCGGTCGTCCTTGCGAGCATGGTGCTGTGGTGGCCGTTACACTTCTTGTTCTTTTCAGGACCAGAGGACCCAGAGGACGATTGCTACTGGGACTGAGAGCGGCGGCCTCTACTTCCTCGACAACGTTTCCACTCTGTCTGCCTACTCCTCTTCCTCTACAGATCTGCTTCAATGGCATCTTCGCCTTGGACATCCTCCCCCTCGGATTCTTCGACAGCTTCTGCCATACTTACCTCTGACTAGTTCTCCGCTCAACTATGATGCGTGTCAGCTTGGCAAACATCATCGCTCCTCCTTCCCGCCGAAGCAAGGCCATAGCTCCTCTCGCCCGTTTGATCTCATTCATTCTGATGCCTGCGGTCCTGCTCCTACCCTCACCGGTGGTCGAGGTAGTTCCTACTTTGTAACTTTTATAGATGATTTTTCTAGATGTACCTGTGTGTATCTGTTAAAAGATCGCTCTGAACTCTTTTCTATCAGGTAAACTTTCTATTTTATGATTAAAACTCAATTTGGCATTTCTATTAAAGTTTTTCGCTCTAATAATGCTAAGGAATATCTTACTCATGAGTTCTCCTCTTTCTTTCGGCAACATGGTCTTCTTCATCAAACCACCTGTGTTTACACCTCCCAGCAGAATGGGGTGGCGGAGCGTAAAAACCGTCACCTCCTGGATGTCGCTCGTACTCTCATGATGCAGATGCAAGTGCCCCGCTCCTACTGGGGATACGCTGTGCTCCTCGCCTGCTATCTCATCAATCGTCTTCCCTCCACGGTTCTCCACGGCCAGACCCCCTTCTCCATTATCTACCCCGCAAGGAACCTTTTCCTCTCCCTCTCCGTGTCTTTGGGTGTACGGCCTTTGTTCACGCTCCGTCTGCTACCCGCGACAAGCTTTCCCCCCGTTCCACCAAGTGTGTCTTTTTGGGGTACTCTACCACTCAAAAAGGCTATTGCTGTTTTGACCCTGTTCTGCGCAAATAATTTGTCTCCGCAGACGTGACATTCTTCGAGAATGCATCCTACTTCTCTCTTGACTCCCCTCTTCCTCCTGACGTCTCTGCTTCTCCACCGCCTCTCTCCGTTCCTTCCATGCCTATTGACGTCTCCTCTCTTCCCTCATCTCCTCCTCCATCTCCTTCTCTGTCCGTCTCACCCACTACTCCTCCTCCCTCTTCTCCGCATCCATCTCTCTCTAGTCCCGGGCCAGCCTTCTCTGCCACGGACGCTCCGGTCGCTGAGGCCCGCATCGACATGGATCTTCCCATTGCTCTTCGCAAAGGGGTGCGGGCATGTACTCAACACCCGCTTGCGGTAGTTGTTTCCTATGAGCGGCTTTCTCCTTCTCGCAGGTGTTTTTCCTTGGCTATCTCCGCTGCTACCACTCCCCGCACCTAGTAGGAGGCTCTTGCTATTCCTCATTGTAAATCTGTCATGGATGAAGAGATGGCTACTATTACTGAAAGGGGTACCTGGACCCTTGTTCCTCCACCAGTGGGTACTGATGTGGTTGGTTGTCGCTGGGTATTTGTTGTGAGATTTTGCCCCGACGGCACTGTGGATCGCTACAAGGCCCAGCTGGTGGCCAAAGGCTTCACTCAGACTTACAGCATTGATTAATTTGATACTTTTTCTCTGGTTGCTCACCTCGGCACCATCCGAGTTCTTCTCTCTGTGGCTGTTAACAGGGATTGGGCTATTTCCTAGCTTGATATCAAGAATGCCTTTTCTCTATGGAGATCTTCAGGAGGACGTCTACATGGAGCAAACTCCTGGGTATGTTGCTCAGGGGAGACACGAGTATGTCGGTTGAAGAAGGCCATTTATGGCATAAAGCAGAGCCCTCGGGCGTGGTTCGATAAGTTCAGTGGCATTGTGGCTACCATCGGCTTTGCAAGGAGTTCGGCCGATCACTCCTTATTTATTCGCAAAACGGACTCGGGACTGGTGGTTTTGGTAGTGTACGTGGATGATATTCTTCTTACTGGCGATGACCAAGATGGGGTGGACTTGACGAAGAAACACCTCCGTCAACACCTGGTCACGAAGGATATGGGCTCCCCAAAATACTTTTTGGGGATAGAAATCTCTCGGAAGCTTGACTCATTGGTTCTCTCCCAACGGAAGTATGTCCTTGATCTTCTATAAGAGGCAGGATTGACAAGTGCCAAACCGGCCCGGTTTCCCATGGCTATTGGAGAAGACAAAACATGGACGGATGACTCGCCTCTTCTATCTGATGTCACAAGGTACCGACGTTTGGTGGGCAAACTCATCTATCTCACGGTGACCAGACCCGACATCTCCTATGCTGTAGGCAAGGTCAGTCAGTTTATGCAAGCTCCCAGGGAGTGTCATCTTCAGTCTGCCTTGAAGATTTTAGAGTATGTCAAAGCAGCACCGGGAAAAGGGCTAATCTTTTAGAAGAATGGTCATCTGAGGGTTGAAGCCTACTCAGATTCAAGTTATGCAGATGATAAAGCCGATCGTAAATCCACATCAGGTTTCTGTACTTTTGTTGAGGAAATCTTGTGACTTGGAAGAGCAAGAAACAGTCTGTTGTCTCCAGATCCAGTGCAGAAGCCGAATACCGGAGTATGGCGTCAACCACGTGTGAGTTAAAGTGGTTGCGGGGTCTCATGCTTGACCTAGGAGAGGTCTATGACTATCCTCTTCCTATATTCTGTGACAACAAGGCCACTATATACTTATCCAAAAATACGGTCTTCCATGAGAGAACAAAGCATATATAGGTTGACTGCCACTTCATTCGGGAGGAGGTTTTGAAGAAATAGATTTATACTCCGTTTGTCACCTCTAACAAAGAATTGGCAGATATCTTCACAAAACCGGTCTCTACTTCCTTCTTCCACATTTGTGACAAGCTGGGCATGATTGATATCTATGCTCCAGCTTGAGTGGGAGTGTTGAAGTATTAGACTGTGCGGCCTTGCGGTCTTGTCTGGCAGTGTTGACTGTGCGTCTAGCGGTTCCTTTCTAGCAGGTTCATATTCAGACTGTTGTTGTTTGTAGTCCGAGCAGTCTGGAGGTCTCACTCAGAAGCCTGGAGACCGGGCGGTCTATCGGTCTCCTATTGCGGCATGTTCTCTTCCTGCTGGAGTTACCGAGCGGTTAGCCCATCTGTCTAACCGTGCGGCTGTGCGGCTCTTTATTTTCTAGCCGCTCAGCCATGTACATTTTTAGTCCCATATTGTTTGTTTGTACTCTCTCATATCTCCTTCATTTTATAAAAGGGAGGGCATACCTTTGTAAATGATATCTTTTTTGGATAATAAACTTTCATTATTCAAATTTTTTTCTGTTCTTAGCTGCGTGTTCTCTACTTTTACAGTGAGGTGTATGGTACTATAGTCATTGATGGCTTAATGCTGTCTTCTGGAAGTATGTGGAAATAAGATGTAACAAAAACTTTCAACAAATTGAATAGATCTACTGTGGGATTAATAATATATCACCAACAATGGTTATTTCTTCTATGGAGGTCTCATCATCCATAGTATCTATTTAAATTCAGATTCAATAAATTGAATAAAATCAAATAATTCATCATCAGCATCTGCTGCTCTTCTTCTAATGTTACTGCTACTGTTGGTTCTGTGCTAATTATGCTGTTTGCTACTGCTGGTACTGTTGTTGTTGCTGTTACTGTTGTTGCTTGTACTGCTATTGCTGCTTCTTCATTTAGTATCTCCCCCTACCTGTTTTCAGTGGAAACTGAAGCCAGGCCCCTTACTGAAGAGGACAGTAAAGAGGGCAGTGATTTGGACAGTTAAGGAGGAAATAGAATAAGCAAGAGGTGTAATGCCTATGCTATAAGATTTTTGAGGAGAGAAGTAAGCAAGTGCAATAAGAGAAGAAATTGTGGATGGATACAAAAGTGGAGTGGTAGAGGTGTGGTAGATGGTGTTGAATGGAGACAGAAGTGAGGATGGTAGTAGTTGGTGGAGTAGGATGGAGAGCATCTTGCATGTGGATATCTGGAAGAGAGGAAGTATAAGGAGGGAAGTAAGTAGAGTAAAGAATGGGATGTTGTCCAGATGGTGTGTAAATGATATGAAGGTGTGATGAAATGTGTGTATCATGGGGGACTAAGTGGGGTTGGTTTGGTGATTGATTGGGAGAAGGTTGTTGAGATTACTGAGGTGTGGAAGAGGGGATGTTAGTGAGATTTATTAGGGGAGAGATGGCAGGAGATGTAGCTGGAGTAGGAATATGAACAGTTGTTGTGGTTGTTGTTGTGGTTGTTGTTGTGTTTGTTGGAGAGAAGTAGTGGTGGAACAGGATGGAGGTGTAGGAGGGATCTCTTCGTATGGTGGGAAGTGGCTGGATCAGCCCTAGTACCTTCAGAAGCTCTGGTGGAAGAGGAGGAGCCTTGGAGGGCTTTGGTAATGGTCCTCTCCCACTTACCAAAAAGGGCACAAGTGAGCCGCTTGCTGGCATTGATGAATATGGTCTGGAAGACCAGAGATTCACACAGCTTTTTCTTTTAGGAAGATCCCTAATATTCTTCCAAAACAGACTTCCTTTTTATTATTCTTTTTCTTTATCAGATCAAACATGATTTAAGCCCAGTTCACCTGTTTCTTATTTACCACTGCACACATTACCAGAAATTGATGCCTGGTGATGTAATCATGCGCAGTGTGCTTGCCCAGCAAGACGTTTCCCACGATATATGCTAGAAACTTGAATTTAGTAAAAGATGTTTCTTTAGCAATTTATTAGGGTTTGTCCAGAATAACCCTTGAGAGTGAGCATCTCATCATATGCTTCATTCTCAATCTCTAATTCTTCTGTTCCATCGCTTAATCCAAAGATTTTAGTTAACACTACAGGGGTGAGAGAGACTGCATTTCCAGATATCGTTCCTGTCATTGTATTCTCTTCTATGGTGGAGGAAGTATAGACCCACTCCAATTTCTGTTATAGATATCTTGATCCTTGTGGATAGCAGATTTTTCAGTTGCTGGTCTTTGAGGAGTTGCAGGATTGTCAAATATAGGGTCTGAATATTGAAAGGAGTCGAAATCGACATCAAAGCCCATGTCGAATTTCATTGTTGCAAGAGTTCCTACTGGAATCGCCACTACAGTACCTGTAAGAGAAAAATGACGATCAAGTGCAAAGAATGAAACACGGGATGGAGGTCGAAGAATACCTAGATATAAGGTTTTCTAGTATATGAATCGACAACTCTGTTCCATGAAAATTTAGACATTCTTCGACCTGAGAACGATTAAATAATTGATAGCTAAATAATTCGTCGAGCTCAGTCTGAAGATTTAAAGACATTTCGTTGTGCTCCGTTCGACGAACATTTTCTGAAGCAGATTCGTCGATCTCCATTTAACGAATCATAACTTCACTCAAAAGAGTTCATCGACCTCCATTCGATGATATCTCAAGAACTTTTCTATGTTCGTCAAACTCGTTCGACGAACTTTGGAAAATTCGTCGAGTGCAGACAGAAACAAAACTAAGTCTTCTCCATTGATCATTCCAAGCTAATTTATAAAGAACAAGTGGTTTCTTTCATCCAGAGGTTTGGTGAAAATGTCAGCACTTGTGAATATTAAATCCATTCATAGTTTTCTTGGGCACGCGGGGTTTTATCGGCGTTTTATACAAAAGTTTTCCCAAAATTACGAAACCGATAACCCATCTTCTCGAGAAAGAGTCACCTTTCATCTTTAACAATGATTGTCTTCTTGCTTTCAATTTAATAAAAGAAAATTAGTAAACTCACCAATTCTAGTTGCTCCTGATTGGTCGCTTAATTTTGAAGTGAGGGGTTAGATCAGGAATACTCTAGACGGGGTGAATAGAGTATACTTTAGATTTTTAAGACTTTTTGCTACAAATAAAACTTATGAATTAAACTATCCTAAGTTAAGTTAATCTATCACACATGTGCTTCTCAGAATATAAACTAATTAAACACTAACAAACAATCCTAACTAGCACAGCCACAGCAAGAACAAAAGAAGAAAAGAGCAGCCAGACAACACAAAAAATTTTATAGTGGTGCCCCAACCTGGGTACATCCACTCTGCTACCACCCTGGTAGGAATCCACTCATAATTTTGATCAGGTGCCTGACACCAATGAGCTTTTGATCAGGTGCTCAAAAACTAAACCTCAAGTCTTTTGGTTAGGTGACTTGCAATCAGGAATAACTTTTGAAGGGAGTTAAGAACCCTTTTATACTGTGGGAGGAAGAATGAATTTGTCTTCTCTTTCTCAAAGTACAACTGAGAAACTTTTGTGGATTTAATGTTAGCAAAGGCTCCCCCTGAGATGTAGAATGGTTCAGGAAGTTGGATCTTTGCTGCAGGGTGATAGGCCTTCAAACTATTGCTTTGAACCAGATAAGCTCCAGGAACTTCTTGACAGATGTTGTAGTTGTTGTCCTTTGAAGAATCCCTCGAAGAAGACGGAGGAAGACTATTAATTTTGAATGGTTGTTCTTCCTTTCTTCAGATTGTTGGTGTCTCTGGTCTAGAGCTTGTTTCTCTATATCACTGTAATTTGTATGATTGTTGTTATATGTAGAGCCAGTGTATTCTTCTCTGTCTGTATAATATTTCTCAATCTATTTTTTTTTGAGAGAAGGAAGAAAATCCCTTTTATATTTTCCAGATTATCTTCCTTTTGAAATTTGAATTTTTTCTGCATTCATTGTTGATGGCCTGGGAATATTTTGGATTAAATGATTTCCCCAACTATCCCATTGAAAAATGAAAACAATAATCCTGAAGAAGACATAATCATGACCCATCTAACGGTAATATTCAGAGAATACTTTAGCATTAATTAATCAGGAATTAATGCAATAGAATAAGGACAGATGGATGAAAAAACTAAGTCTGGAATCGTCGAACAAAGAACAGAATTCGTCAAGCTGAGTCCACAGTTCGTCGAGCTGAGAAGTTAATTTGTTGATCTGATAATAGCTGTTCGTCGAGCTGAGATCCAAGATCATCGACCTAAGAACAGACGTCTGCTTTCTCTAGAACCTTGCCAATTCTATGCATGAAGTTCGTTGAGCTGATAATCTAAGTTTGTCGACTGAAGTTCAGGAAAGTGTTTTTGGACTTAGAATATTCTAATGTCTCTGGAATGAAGTGTTTAGGTGGAGTTGCCAGAAATCATCGACCTGAGAACTAGATTCGTCGACCTGAGAATTTCTAACTGCTAGATAAGTCTGTCAGGAATGTGGTCTAAGTTCGTCGAGCTGAGAAGGTGAATTCGTCGACTGGAGTATGATCCTGTACTTAGAATATTACTTGTTTCTGGAATAAGATGTTGAAGTAGAATACCATAGATCGTCGACCTAAATACCAAGTTCGTCGAGTGGAGTTCAGAGAAATTCTGGACTTGAAATGTGAAGTAGTGTCCATAAATCATCGACCTGAGTCCCAAGTTTGTCGAGCTCAGATCAGAGAATTATCTCTGAGATTGTCGAGCTGAGCACGCCCTTTCGTCGACCTGAGTTCGACGAACATCGAACTCATTTTCTGTGTCTTTGATATTTCACTATGTCTTGAGTCTTTATGCAGTCTGTTGATGGTTGGTCCTTATAGGATTAACTCTAAGGACTTGGTCTATAATCTAAGACATAACCATGACCCTGGCTATACATGTTAGGTCAGATGATCCTAACTTAGTGAACCTAGCCCAAATCAAACTAGGGATCCAACACCTTTTGAAATCATATGCGATGTCAGTGATACTGCGGTAGGCGCGGTCTTAGGCCAACGGGTGGATAAATTCTCCACTTGATTTTTTATGCAAGTAAGACACTCACGTCTGCACATGCTAACTACACCACCATCGACAAAGAGCTCCTAGCGATTGTTTTCTATTCCTTCAATAAGTTTAGGTCTTATATCACCCTCTCAAAGATAATCGTCTTCACGGATCACTCAGCACTACATTTTTTATTAGAAAAGCAGACGCCAAGCCCGCCTTTTGTGATGGATCCTCCTCTTGCAGGAGTTTGATTTAGAAATCCGGGACAAAAAGGGGGCCGAAAATTTGGCGGCCGACCATTTATCGTGTTTAGAAAACCCCGCCAGCGAAATATTAGTGGAAGCCGACATTAACGATAAATTCCCTGAAGAGCGCCTCCTTGCCCTAGAAAATTCAAAAGATTATCCCGTGCCTGGTTCGCCGACTTTGCCAATATTTAGTGGCTCGTGTCTTGCAAAGGAATTCTCAAGTCAGAACAAGAAGAAATTATTTTCTGAATTAAAGAATTACTTTTGGATGACCCTTTCTTATTCAGAGTCCTGTGCGGATCAAGTATTGCGGCGTTGTGTTTCGAGTGAGGAAGGAGTGCAAATATTGGGGCATTGCCACGAGGGACCAACGGGTGAGTCATTATCAAGCAAACCCCACTGCAAGAAAGGCGCTGGAGGCGGGTTTTTTTATTGTCCCATGCTATTCAAAGATGCTCACACCCTGGTGAGCACTTGTGACAGTTGCTAGCAGGTGGGCAATATCTCACGAAGGGACGAGATGCCTCAAAATATTTCCTCAAATGTGAAATCTTCGATCTTGGGGCATCGAATTCATCGGCCCCCTCCTCTTTCTTATCAAAATAAATACATACTCGTAGTTGTCGACTATGTATCAAGGTGGACGGAAGCTCAAGCTCTCCCCACCAACGATGCATGAGTCGTAGTAAAATTTCTATACAACATTACTCTCTCGATTTGGCACGCCGCGCGCTAAGTTAGTGATAGGGGAACTCATTTCTATAATAGCCAGTTCGCCAAAATTTTGGCAAAATATGGAGTAATGCACAAACTTTCCACCGCCTATCAAACCCCAGACGAGCGGTCAAGTCGAGTTGTTAAACGAGAATTGAAACATATTTTAGAGAAAAACGTATCTTTAAACAAGAAGATTGGGCACTAAAGCTAGATATGGCCCTATGGGCCTATCGAACGACATATAAGACAGCCATCGGCTACACGCCGTATCGATGGTTTTATGGTAAGGCTTGCCACCATCCAGTTGAGTTAGAGCACCATGCATTTTGGGCCCTTAAAACATTAAATCTAGATCCCACCCTGACCGCCGAACACCGTAAATTTCAGCTCAATGAACTCTACGAATGGCGGTGAAAGCTTACGAGAGTAATAGGCTTTATAAAGAGCGAACAAAGTTTTACCATGACAAAAAAATTAAATTTCCTATATATTTTTTTCGTCGGGCGATCTCGTCCTTCTTTATAACTCCTCGCCTTTGCCTCTTTCCAGGTAAATTAAAATAGCGATGGTAACGGCCCCTTTATTTGTTAGTAGGCTTGGCCGCATGGGACAGTTCTCATTTCGCACCCAGATAAGGTGAATTCAAGGTAAACGGTCCAGCGACTAAAACTATATTTGCCTAACGATTTACTTCCACTGCGTTGAAGAAATAATATTATCAAACTCTTGAACAATTCTTTTTTCTCCTTCATTTGGACTGTAATAATAATAATTTAGACTTCTTATTACTGGACAATATTCATTTGGTCCGAGCTCAAACGACCTTTATAAACAAAGGGCGCTCTTGGGAGGCCAACCCAAATCATTTTTGTTTTCTTTTATTTTACACTTTTTACCTCGGACGGCTCCACAAGTTGAAGCTTCTGCGATCACCACCGCCATTGTTGCTAAATCCATGACAAAGTCCAAAGAAGACATGTCAAAAAGATCCAGAGTGCAAGCATGGGGAGTGGCATCACTCAGCTTTCGCAGCAAATAAATCCGGGAAGTACCTTTTTTTTCAATCCTATTTTTTCAATTCTGTACTTAAATTCTCTCTCTCTCTCTCTAACCCTCTTCTTCATTGAGACAATGTCCATTTTAAGCTTGGGGAGGAGTTCTCCTTTTTGTTATTTGAGATAATTTTTTTTGCTTTTTGTGAATATTTTCAAAATCCAATAAAATGAATATCTCAAAATTCCAAAAAAAAGAGAATATTTCAAAATTAAAAAATATGCATTTTGTTTTTTTTATACTTAATAGTTAGACATTTGGTATTTCAATAGTACCCCTTGTTTTTGTGTTGTTTTTCTCAAAATCTGATATAAACTTCTTAATTAATTATAATTTTTCTAATTGTTTTTTAATATGTTTCACAGAGTAAAATGTTGGTCATGCTGTGTTTCTAATTCACGGTAGTATGTTAAGGTGAATATTTTTCTAAAACTCGCATTTCTATTATGTTTTTCGTTTTTTTATTTTCTTTACTATCTCAAAATTCATCATCCACTATTTTCCTTTTCGTTTTTAGAAATTTTTTAAAGTCAACTTTTGAATAGCATAGTAGATGTGAACGATCCAAGTCACCTATTATTTCTATTTTCAAGATAATTTCATCAATCTTCTTATTATCTAGAACTTGCTTTTTGAAATTTTTCAAATCTATGTTTAAAATAAATTTAAAAGAGTGAAAATGATTTAGGCCGTTTTTGTTTGTTTTTGTTTGAGCTTTCCTGCCAACCTAAGACCTTTCACCACTTTAGCCGCTTTGAGCCTTTTTTCCAATTTCATTTGATAGCTCCTCTTTTCATATCATTTTCACCAAAGCCAAAATTTCCAACCTATCAATCACACTAGCCTTTTTGAGTTTCATAAAAAATTTCATGATTATGATAGGTTATTTTGTGATATTTTTGGAGAAGTTTTTGAAAACAGTATGCTCAAAAGAAATGTTTTTTTTGTTTTGCCAATTCAAAATAAAAATAAAAAATTTATGGCCTTTGTTTTGAAAAAGAAAAAAAAAAAAAAAAATGGAATAAAAAAAGAAAAATATTTTGTTTTAAATGAAAATTTTTGAAACTCTTTGTTTTGGTTTAGTGTGATTTTAAGCCTCTTTGTTTATCTTTGAATTCCAATCCTAATCATAATCCTAAACCAAAAGCTTCGGTCCTATTAAGTCCTTTTGATTCACGCCTTTTGAATTTTATTTAATAACTAAGAGAAAAAGAAAGTAAATCAGTATTAGTTTTGGATTTAAACTTAGATTTTTGTTATTTAATTGATATAATTATAATGCGTTTCTTGGACCTAGTAACAACTCAATCCGTTTTTTTTTCATTTTCGTTGCTTTGCATAAATCTATTAAAGAATTTCGTCAAAATTTTAGATGATTTATTTTTATTTAGTAAAGTTTATAGAAGTCAAATCATACCTAAATAATTGTTTTAGATTCACGTTTCACATTCTCCCTAGTTGGAATTTCCTATAGTACTTGTGTAAGCATGATTAAAACTTTTTGAATTAGTCACTTTTTATGATTAGCTAGTTTTTATATCTTTGCTGGGGACAAGCAAAGCTTAAGCTTGGGGAATTTGATAGTATGTTTTGAAATCAATAATATTAGAGTATTTTCGGGTTTTTAAAGCACAAATCATGTCTTGCAAGTGCTTATATTGACCCCCTTTTGTAAATATTATTGTCGCTAATGTGTTTTCTGCTTTTTTTGCAGGTTTTCACGACTTTCTGCCGAATTTCGTTATTACACGCCCCAAGGTCACGCCCTACCGGGGCGTGTACCTCGGGCGTGAGACCTAGAGGAATGAAGCAACCGGTCTGAAACTGCATTTCTTGGAAACTCAGTGTACACGCCCTCTGTCATGCCCGTGTCACCACTACACGGGCGTGTTCCAGAGGCATGTCCCCAGGTCCCGAGAAATCGCAACAGCATGCTCTTTTTCCTGCTCCACCATCACGCCGAACATGTCATGCCCCCCGGACATTCCCTGGTATAGCGTGATATATGGGCGTGTAACTCAAATATGACGCCAGTCACCTCCAACATTCAATTTCTGCCCAAAACGTTGCACCGAATGTGTCACACCCCAGGTACATGCCCGGCCAGGGCGTGTCAGCGGGGCGTGACCCAACCCGAAAAATTCTATAAATTGATCCCTTCTCTAAGGGTTCAACAGGCAGTTTTTGGATTGAGTGGGGAGGTTCTACCTTTAGTTTTCTTGTATTTCTCTTGCAATTTTTATGTTTCTCCTCTCCCTCCTCATTTCAATCTTTTTAATCTAGCTTAGTTTACTCTTTTGTATTAGTTGTTGTTATTGCTTAATAGCTAAATGTTAATGCTTGAATAGATTTTCATTTCCAGCATCTGTAATCTTTTATTTTCAAGTTGTAGTTCTCCTTCAGTGTTAATAAAAAGTTTGCCCTTTTCTTTGTTTCTTAACGCATTTCTACTCATCTCTCTTTCTCCATTTCACCATAAGTAACTAATCCTCCTTGTACTCGATCATGATGATCTGAGGTTCGAGTTGATTAAGTTATGATGCTCTAATTTTCCTTTTTATTTGTAAGGCTTATATCTTGATTCACTCTTAATTAATCGTGTTTGTAGATGTATTATCGATGTATGTTTTCCATCTTTGTTTCCACTCTTTGATAGCCGAGAGTCTCGTAGTTTGGAGCGAACACTCAAGAGTGAAGAGAGTTACACGCATCCGTCGAGAGAGGTAGACATTAAATCTCATGGATTGGAGTGGAATCCAATAGCTGGATTCACAGCGTAAAGCGAGCTTTAGGCCTCCGATTTGGACGAGAGTTCGGTCAGACCTTCCTAAACTCAGATGGGCATGACTTCGAGAGAAGCATGTTCGTGCTTTAAGAACCTCCACGGTCAAGGTCTCTTGCCTTATTAATTAAAGTTTATTATGCATGTTTTTATCAACTTAAACCGAGGTGATTCTCGATCGAGTACTACCGATTAATCATCGTTTAGTCTTTCTATAATTTGCAAGTAAAACTTCCTCACTTCTCTAATTTAGTAAGCAACCCGACAACAACTTTTGTTTGATAAGATAATAGTAACTCCTTGAAGTAGAAGTACTCAAATCGCCACGGGTAATATGACCTTGATATTGAACTTAATATCCTATAACATATGCGATAAGGTTCACTTGCCTTCATCGAATATAGAATTGGAGAACATCTCACAATCACACTTTCACCTTCACCTTCCTTAACTTTGTCTTCTCCATGCATAACCCCTTCTCTGCTTTCAAATTTTATATCAAGGAGCTTCAACATGGCATAGGCCAGCACTTTGGCCTGAGCTGAGAATTCAGCAACAAAAGAAAGGACAGTCTTGGGCTTTGAGAAACATTCAACAAGTTTCTTTTCCGCTGCAAGTTGTTCTTCCAATTCTTTGATGATCTTCTCCTTCAGATCTAGGAGGGAGCGTATCCTTCACTCAATAGAATCTCTAGAAGTGAGTCTGTATTGGCCCCTTCTCAGAAGGCAACCTCGACCTCCTTGTGAGGATGAACTTTATCTCCTTGGCATCGTTGTCACGACACAATCG